>JAJHZJ010000831.1:2283534-2364437 GCA_023548195.1 Bettongia penicillata ogilbyi | reverse complement strand
ACAGATCCTTTGTCATTTTGAGAAAGTATATATCCCTTTCCCAAACTTAAAAAGAAAAATAGAGAATAAGTAAGGAATGTTGAAATGGAAAGATTATTGGGTTCAGAGTTGAGAATGTTCCAAAAGTCTTAGGGCAGTTCTAGATGGTTCAGACTTAAAGTTCCACTAAGGTTTTTGGGATAGCTAGGTTTGCTATTCCTTTATCCAGCATGATTTTTTTTAAACTCATATTCATTATGACTTCCGATACAATTGGATCATCAGGTCTAGTCCCTGGAGGGCAGTGTGAAGATAGAACTTTCTTCCTGTTTCACATTCCCATTTATGATACTGATGAATCCTGGAAGTCATGGCAGTTTTTAGAAATGAAAGTAGTGACTTTTTCTAGCCACAGTGGATCATCTTTATACTCTCCTCTCTTGGAAAATGTTTCCTTTCTCTCTTTAGTCTTCTCCCCCCCAAAAAAATTCTACTCAAAAAAAAAACCTCTTTTCTTTTTAAAACAATAATCTATGTATAGAAAACCTCTTTGAGGATTAAATTTTGAATTAAACTGAAAAACATTTTCCAACATGGTCAATGAAGCAGAAATTTTTTCCTTCTTCTCCCTTTTGATCCAGTAGAAACAACTGAACTAGAGAGTTCTAGTACACTTCTGTACATTTGGCTTTTCACATGGGTCATTTTCCTGTACTTGATAAGAAGGGAATTGAGATCTAAATCATTATTGATTAGAAAAGTTCAAATTAAAACAACTTTGAGGTGGCACCTCACAACTATCAGATTGACTAATACGACAGAAAAGGAAAATGACAAATACTGGAGGGTATGTGGGAAAATTGCATTAATGGATTCTTGGGAGAGTTGAGAACTGATTCAACCATTTTGGCAAGCAATTTGGAACTATGTCCAAAGGGCTATAAAACTGTGCATACCCTTTGACCTAGAAATACCACTACTAGGTCTGTATTCTGAAGAGGTAGAAGAAAATGGATAAGGTCCTATATTTAAAAAATATTTATAGCAGTTCTTTTTGTGGTGTCAAAGAATTGGAAATTGAAGGGATGCCCATCAATTGGAGAATGGCTAAACAAGTTGTGGTATATGATTGTAATGGGATATTATAATTCTAGAAGAAATGACACAGAGCATGATTACAGAAAAATTTCGGAAGACTCATATGAACTATTGTAGAGAGAAAGGAGCAGATTCCGGAGATTATTGTACACAGAAGCAGTAATATCATACAATGATCAATTGTGAATGATTGAACTTTTCTCAGCAGTACAACATAAGACAATTCTAAAGGACTCAGGATGAAAAATGTTATCCACTTCCAGAGGAAAAAAGCTGATGGAGTCTGAATGCGAATAAAGCACACTTTTAAAGAACTTATCTTTCTTTTTGATCTGTATTCTCTTTTGCAATGTAGATAATAGAAAAGTACATTTTGCATAACTCCACATGTATATTCTATAGCAAAGTGCTTTCCTTCTCAAGGAGAGGGGAGGGGAAACGGATGGATGGATGGAATTTGAAACACAAATATTATAAACAATGATTGTTAAAAAAATATTTTTACAGTAATTAAGAAATCAATAAAATAAACACATTCTAAAAAACCCAAAAAAATAAAAAAAGGGAGAGAGGAGTGCAGAAAGGCAAAACTTAACAAAATTGAAGCCTGAAGGGTCTTGTGAAAGTATTAGCATGAAAAAGAAATGTTAGATTAAAATAACTAAGATCAAAACCATAAATCTTCAGGACTTGATATAATGTAGCTTTTGAAAGCATACACTTTAGTTACAACTATAACATTAGAAAAAACTTTCCTCTGGCTACATTCCCTTAAATGACATTTTTTTCCATGATATTTTCTTCTCATTAAGTTTTGTCTAGGACTTTCACACCTGGAAAATTTTTATCTAGTGCACATAAGTAAGAGGAACTAAAGAACACATTTGAAATAATCTTCATCTCTAAATCTTAACTTAGTTAATGGAGAGTTTGGCTTTATTATCACAAGCAGTTAAAACATCATTTTGTCAGTTAATCAAAAATAGAAAATAATCCCAACCTACCTTTTGTTCATGCTGTTTTCTTGCCTGTGGTCACAGTATCAATCCCATATTTTCATTCTTTCAATCCCACTCCAATGTTTCCTCTATGAAGCCTTTCTGGAACACACAGTATTTAATAAATTCTTTTAAAAATTTCATTCATTCATTCGTTTCCCTTCTTGAGTAATGTAATCTTCCTCTGACTTCCCACAGCATTTTGTTTTTTCCTATGGTGTGGTACTTAATATAATCTATTACATAATTATTTTTATAATCTCCATTATTAGAAAGTAATTTGTATACCCTCATTACCAAATTATAAACTCTGTGGGGCAAAAATTATACTTTACTCACCCTAATATTCCATGAAATAATTATCTTGAACACAGGAGGGGTTCAACAAATAACGTGGAATTGAATCACATTAAAACAGTGGATAGAGCTCATGGCTCAGAGTTGGGAAGAGGTGAGATACTTACCACCTGTATAGCCCTGGGCAAGTCACTTCACATTGTTTGCCTCAGTTTTTCTGTAAAATGAAATGGAGAAGGAAATGGCAAACCACTCCAATATCTTTGCCAAGAAAATTCCAAATGGTGTCATAAAGAATCAGACACAACTGAAATAAACAACAACAGCAAAGGTAATTTAACAAAGCTCATGCCACAAAAGGTTCTAAGCTCCCCTGTCACTCCTCAGACACCTTTTGTTTTCATTCTTGTTCTGGGCCTCCGGTTTTATCAGTGTGGGGAATATTTAGTATGAAAATACTTCCATCCATGGAGATCAGCAATTTCTGTAATTTAGTTTCTGGAAATTATTTGAGGCACTGACAGCTTTATTAACTTTTTCATGATCTCAGCATCAAAATACATCAGAGACATTCCTCGAACCCAGCTCTTCCTTATTTCAAAATTTTCTGATCTTGTCTCTTCTACAGACCTCTCAGATCCTTTGTGATTCCATTAATTAAAATGTTGCTCGACTTTCAGAAAGATTATGAATTATTTATTATGTACTTATTTATATAATTATAAATCAATTATATATAATATATAGTATGTACTATATATTACATATATATAATATAAATTATATATAATTATAAATAATAAAAGTTAATTTAGTTAAGTATTACTTTTTTAAAAAACAATGTTTTTCACCACTCAACACTATGAAAAAACTTTACAGTTAGAAACTTTTTAATAGTTTTCCACGAATTAAATAGCAAGCATTTATCCATTGTATTTACTATGTGTTGCAGGTGCCATTTTTATATATTTTGATAGATGCACGATTCCTTCAACGTGCATATTCTTTCCACCAGTGCAGATAATAACCCATTCCATTCTGTTTACTCTGCGCAATATTTCCCGTGGATTTTTTTTCCCATTGACACTTTATCCAATGTTGTGGACCTCTCTTCTGTGGTGATGTAGATAGAGTGCAGGGTCTCGAGTCAGGATTTCTAATTCAGTTTCAGACACTTACTAGTTACGTGACCCTGGGAAAGTCACTTAATTCCTCTTCTCCTTGGTATTTCTTCATCTGTACAATGGGAAGTATAATTACAATAGCAACGATTTTTGTGAAAATTAAATGAGATAACATTTGTAAAGCAGCTTTTGTAGTATCTGACACGTTGTGTTTCAGTCGTTTCTCAATTGTGCCCAACTGTTCATGGCTCCATTTGGGATTTTCTTGGCAAAGATACTGGAATGCTTTGCCATTTCCTGACTCCAGGCCCAGCATTCTATCCACTACGCTATTTGACTACTCCGGCACATGAAAAGTGATATATAAATGTGAATTTTATTATTTCTGTTTGAAGAAAGGAAGGCCTGAGTTTGAATCTCACCTCAGACACTAGCTATATGATGCCAGGAAAGTCACTTAACTCACTTAAGTCACTTAAAAGTCTCACTTTGCTATCTGTCAACTAAGGCTAATAACTCCAACCTCACAGAGTTGTGAGGATCTAATAAATAATATTTATGGAGTGCACTGTACACCTTAAATCCCTATGTAAATATTATCTATGAGGGATCTTTTACGACCAATTCACTTAATTTCCTCATCACATATATCCCTGATAATAAGTTTGGTACCACTCTTGCTGCACAACTCATTCTTGGTGCTATTATATATCTTATTTAAATGGACCATGCAACACTTTTTCAATGTCCTTTGTATCAAAATTACAGTTCTCATCAATGACGTGGAAGCTGTGTGAGACGCAATTATTTCAGAATTTTAGTGGTTATTAAATCATTTTTCAGTCATGTCCAACTCTTTAGAAGCCCATTTGGTATTTTCTTGGCAAAGATACTGGAGTGGTTTGCATTCCCTTCTTCAGTTCATTTTACAGATGAGGTAACTGAGGCAAACAGAGTGAAGTGACTTGCCCAGGATCATGCAGATAGTAACTAACTGAGACCAGATTTGAACTCAGGAAAATGAAACATAGTCCTTTATCCACCACACCACCTAGGTTTAGGGAGGAAGAAAGAAAAGAGTTCTCTGCTATAGAATCTACCTCACAAGGTTGCTGTTGAAGATAAAATGAGATCATGGATCACAAAGTTAATAAATGGCATAGGAATGATTTGAACTCATAGCTTAGGATCTAGATTTAATGCTCATTCTACTGTGCCTGGAGTGATTTGGTTAGCTAGAAGAGAAAGATGAAAATATTCCAGATGAAAGGAGTTCAGGCACAAAGTCAGAAGCAGTATAGGAAGGAACATGTGCCTAGAAGACAGAAGACATGCCTTAGAATCCTAGCTCTGCCATTTACCAGACATGGGAAAAGTCAAGTAGGTAAGTCACATCTCTGAGCATCCACTTCTTCACCTGTAAAATTAGAATATCTACCATATTTCACCGCATAATCCTCTTACCCTATTTTGGTCTTAGTCCAAAAATCGGCTTATAACCTTATATCTTGTAATCTTCCAATGATATAATTCTATTTGTCACTCCACTTAAAAAGTATATTGCACAAAAATGTATTCACCAGTGCTATATGGATCTTTCTTTTTCTTCGTCTCATTAAAAGGGCCATGTGCTGGCCACTTCTTAAACAGGCCTGTTCAATGAATGGGCATTAACTTACCCTAAGTGAGTACCTGCAAAGACCTTGGCCTAAAAGGGTCAAGGTCTCCCAGTGCATCCTGGATCATTTCCAGACATCCTGATGAATATTTGGTCACTGGATTCAGATGGCTGTGGAGGAGAAGTGAGGCTGGTGACCTGCACAGGCCTCCCTCACTCCAAACAAAGTCAAGTGCAAGTCATGTCATCATTTCTCAGATGGCATGGTCTTCTTCAGCAACAAAGGATGAACACAACAGTCAAAAACAATGGGTACACATTTATTTCTTGGGCACTGTGAGCCAGGGGCCTAGAATTCTAAGTTACCTAGTTAGTAAAAAATGTCTGAGACTGAATCTGAACTCAGGTCTCCTTTATTCCAGGCACAGCTCTCTATCCACTGTACCTAACAGACTAAGAGGTGATGTGAATATCATTACTTATTTATATAGCACTTATACTCGCCATGTGTTTATTAGGATATACAACACCTTGATGAAATACATGAATAACTATCATTCTGTAGAAAAAGCTGAGACACGGAGGTTGAGAAATCTGTCCAACGTAACTTGAACTAGAACTCATAGTACTTGGTATCTAGCACTTTTAACTATGCCAGTACGTTTATTTTTAAGAAGATATATGGGCGTATATAAATCAGTATGCATATATATGCATGTATGTATATGTACGTAGAGTTATGCACATATAAAAATTTTTACTTACCCCTAATCCCTTTTGTCTATATTTCACACTTCAGAGAGATATCCTATAAATATAACTCACGGAACTTAACCAATAGTGTCCTTTGCTAACTTTCTGTACCTCAACAGTAGTACAATGGAAAGACTCTAGTACTTTGGCATTATGAGGGGTTTCTATCTACCAAAACTTTACCATTAAGTAACTATATGATCCTTGGCAAGTGTCTTAACGTTTACAAACCTAAATTTGCTTTTTTGTAAAACGTAGGAGTTGGACCAAATCATACTAAGGTATCTTCCAACTTTAACGTTCTATGAATGTATAAGCTTATGGGAAGCTAAGTAAATGTTAAAGCAGTATGAAATGCCATGTAAAATAACTGCAAATGCAAATAAAATGCAAAGTAAGATAACTGCCAATATAGGCAGCTCTATTATTTCACTCTATACCCTGTAAATTGTGAAAACTGACAAAAAAAATAGGCACAGTTAGTTTTGGAGCTGCTACTAGAGGAAAGGTATAGATGTGAATTGGTTTAGCCAGTCAGGATATCAGTTTAAAAATGTGCAACAAAAATGCCTAAACTGCCCATACCCCTTGACCCAGTGAAACCACTACTGGTCAGATTCTCTAAGGCTCTCCCCAAGGAGCAATGAAGATCCAGCAGACACTAACATAATCACAGTACTACTCTTTATGGAAATGAGGAGTTGGAAACAAAGTGCATTCCCACAGATTGGGGAATGATCGAAAGGAAAAAAAAAAACTTATTGCATGTGAATATGATAGAATACTAGTGTTCAGTAAGAAATGATAAACATGAAGAATTCAGAGAAACATGGAAAGGACTTTCTTAGCAGGTGATGAACTTTTTCTTCTTTGGAGCTGTCAAAGCAGAGGCTGGATGATCATTTAAAGGCGAAAATAGGAATTTGTTTGGCATATGTTTTTGTACTAGAAGCCTCCATATTTTCTTCTGACTCTAAAATTCTTGAATGGATAGGAATTGATGTAAATTTAAATAAGTAGGACCAAGATAATAATCTTTAAATAATGCAAATTTAACAAATATTGAGAAAGGAACAACAAAAAAAACATTAAAATTCCTATAGAACAGAGATTGAAAAATACTTTCTTCTTCATTGAAAAGAGATGAGATTACCCAGACAGAATGTTTTACACATTGCCACTGGTGGGAGAAGAAGGATATTTTTTTCTTCCCCAGAAATAACTATGATATAACAAAAGAAATCAACAAAACTATTTTCAATTATGGAAAAAATGTGTAATAATAATGAGATCACATTATTCAATATCTCTTGCTCCTGCTTTTTCCACTCTTTGGACAAAATTGTCAGAAGGATTCAATTACTATAATTTTGCTGTATCCTAAAAATCAATATTTAGCTATAGGGAATGAACCTCTGATTTTATTGATGTAGGGACTCCAAAATGAGAAAATTTCCAGAACCAAAGCAGTTAAATGTCTTTTCAGTAGCTTTTATTACTATTGTAGAGCTGCCTAGAGCATCCAGAGGTTAAATGACTTGCCCAAAATTGCACAAACCAGTATGTTCCAGAGATGAGACTTGAAACAAAATCTTCCTAATTTCAAGACTTGTTATCTTTCTAAAGCACCAACTATCTTTCATTCAGATGAAGGCATAAAGAATTTAAGTTATTGTTATGCCAATTAAATGAATAACATCCTAAATTTATATAACAGGTCTCACCAATGACAAATAATTCTATAGAGCAATCATGTCACTCATCAGTGTAGTATATAATCCCTGAGGACCAGAGCAGCCCCAGCACAATACTGACATAAAATTAGACCGGATGAGGGATGTGGTGGCTTTGAGAAGCTTGTGTTAGGGAAAATAGAAAAGGACTTTTTAGCTCCCTTTGGGGAGGGTCAGAAGACATAAGAAGAATGGGTTTTAATTCTTTCAGTTTGGGGGCCAAATTATATCTGGTACTTTGGAAAAGAAAACCAAAATGGTGTACACTAGGTACCTAAAAATGTGACCAGCGCTGCATCCCTAACTTTAGATATCATGGAATATTTAATTGGAAAGAAAAAGAAACCACCAGTGTTGGAAGTCTGGGAATTAAATGTAGCAGCAAGTATTTTAGAAATAGAGAAAAAAATCCTATCTCCTTAACTTGCAGGATCTGGATTGCCTAATGTGCCAGCAAAAGAAAAGAAAAGAAAAATCAGACACAATCACAGATCGATTATAATTATGTGAAAGTATAATCAGTCACTTAAAATCGTCTTTGGCTAGCAGACTCCTCTAGGGCGACCCTCTAACCTGCCTGTGGAATCGGGGGAACTTTGCGCTGATGCTATCCAGGCAACAGTGAGAGCCAGCACCAGCCAGAGGGGAAAAGGTTTCAGCTGTGCAGGAAGACGCGGGAGGAGTTTGGCAATGATTGATGGGAAAGATACGAATGAATAAAAGTACTTGTGGATGGCGAGCACGGACTGAGCAAGTTGTGGATGCTGCCTGTCTGGCATCCTCTGAGTCATTTCGTCAGAGCCAGGCCCGCCTGCCACTCCAGAGGGGCGTGTTTAACCCCATGTGCAGCCCGGAGCGAGCTGAGAGCTAAATGTGCTTTGCAGAGCTGCGATCATCATCCATGCAACAGGCATAAGCACCAGCCCCCGCCCGCTGGGAAGGACAGCCCAATATTTTGTTCCCGGACGAGCTGAAAGGTAAATGGCTTGCTTTTGTTTTAAAAGTACCATCAAAGTAGTCCAACCCATGGGATTCTGCCTTACTGCAACCTGTCTAGTTAAGGGAGTTTAAAAAAAAAATAGTTTAAAAATATAGCTGTGACAAGTTAACGTGTGTACTGGGGGAATGTTTTGGTTATTGTTTTCATTTGTTTGAGACTATATAAAGGAGAAAGATCCTAGTGAGTTAATAATAGAAAATATTCCCAGTTGGATTGTGGAAAAAAAAAAAAACCCGAACTGAAGTTGTTTCCTTTGGGCTGTGAAAGCTTCCACCCTATCCTCGTTGAGACCGTTGAATCTTTGCTCTAGCAGAGTCGTAAACTTCGCATCTTCTCTCCCTCCTTTTATCCTCAGTGAGAAGAAATGGGCAACCACTGTACTCCTGACACAAAGACTGGCACACAGGAGGCACTTAATAAATGCTTGCTTGCTTGGCTGGTTGTCAGCCCCAAGAAATAGGGAGACCCTGGCATGCCAGTATGTGACGGGTCCTTTCTGCCCTCCTGCTGCTTAGACTTCTTCTTCTTAATAGATGATAGGCAACCTGGAGTTCTGAAGATGTGAGAGTAACGGAGCCGAGTTTGCCTAGGCACCCCTTCTCCCTTTTTCTGTCATTCCCCACCCCCCCCCCAAAGACGCCCATCCCCACAGCTAGGAGTGAGCCCTTTTGTAGGGACAGGAAATGCAACACTCCTCCACCACTACCCCTCCTTTCCCCACCCCACCCCCTTTCTTTCTCTCTTAGGATGGAATTAAGCAGAACTTGTGCGCGGGAATTCCCGAGTTTCCCCAGTTGCATAGACAGGAACAGCCTCAGCACCCAGCTCCGGGGTAGGGGGAAAAGGGGTGATGGGACTGTTGATAGGAGTGACTACTAAGCAGCTGATCTAGTGTCTCCACTCCCTCTCCACTATTCTCTCCAATCCCGACCCCCTGCCTTCCTTTCCAGGCTCCCGACGCCAAGCCAGAGAGCACTCCCCTGGCATTTCCACTCTTATTTCGGACAGAGCAGCATCATGTCTCCGCATCGCAGCCCCTGCTGTATCCCTCTGCAACTACTTTTTCTCCTCTGTTGCACTTTTGGGGTCTGGGGAGAAGAGAACGAGCTCCTGTCCTCCCGAGACACCCTACCACCGCTGGAGGCCAGGGAAGTGATGACCCCCACCGCCAGAGCCGCGTGGCCCAAGGCAGCCAACGCTAGCCAGACTCTTCCGTCGGTACCGCACGGGCGGTCCCGTGGTCTCTCTCCCACCATGTGCTCGGGCCAGACAGAAATCAAGGAGACTTTCAAATACATTAATACCGTGGTGTCCTGCCTGGTGTTCGTGCTTGGCATTATCGGGAATTCCACCTTGTTGAGAATCATCTACAAGAACAAGTGCATGAGGAATGGTCCCAACATCCTCATCGCTAGCCTGGCCTTGGGGGACCTCCTCCATATCATCACTGACATCCCCATTAATGTCTACAAGGTAAACGGCATCTGAACCAAAGTGGTTCTAAACACCTGTATGGCTGGGTTTGGGGTAGGAGTTGGGCTAGGGCAGGATAAGTACTTGGAGGTTGGAGGAAGGATCAAATAATTTTTACATTTTTCGTTTCCCAACTCTTTCTCCTTCCCCACTCTGATTTCATATCCCTGAGTCTCCCAGGGATTTGGGTCTTTTAAACTGTGATCCCTCTGAGAGTTCTGAAAATGTAACACTTTAGAGGACAGTGCAAATCTGCAAAATGAAGTACAGGATTGTCTGGGGAAGGGCAGTCTAACACAGAAGGGCAATGACCGGGTGGGATGCCAAAGGCAACCTTTTTGAACTTTGCCTGCTTCAAAGTTCTGCCAAGTGTCAAACCTAAGAGTCATTGACAATGACAAAAGGAGTAGAATCTCAGAAGTCCCTTGTAGTAAAGACATGGGTGTTACTCTATTTGCCAATAAGCCATTCTTAAAAAGTCCTTGGGACTTTCTAATCCAGTCTCCATATTTAGAGGGTCTTAGGACCAAGGGGCTCAGAGCTGTGGGTTAGGATTGAGGCAGCCCATGGATGAAGCCACATTCAAGTGAAAGCTTTTATTTTACTACTAAGAAGAGATGATCCAACTCTCAGCAAACTGATAGTTTCATTGATTTGGAAAGATCAGTGGGTTCTGAATACCTCCAAATATTGGGAGGTGGAAGTATGGAGGCCTGCCTATTAAGGAATACTGAAATCAACCCCTTCAGAAAGTTACATCTCTCTATAGGACTTAGGTCTCCACCTAAGTTGATTTTAGCAAGCAGTTATTGCTTACCTACTATGTGTAGAACCACAGGGCTGGGAGTTGGGGAGCATGCTATGCAGACAGGCTATTTTGGATCAGTCCTTAGGATAGTGAACGATGAATTGCACTGACCCACATAGCTCTGCTCTGGAGTGTTTTACTACGTAGGGATACAGTCTTGCTCATGTAGTGTATAATGCTTAAGAAACATTTAAAAAAAATTTCTTAGTGTATTTAGAGAGAAGCATCATGGGATAGTGGATGAAGGACTGGCCTTGGAGTCAGGAAGCCCTGGTTTCAAGTCCTATCTCTCACAGATACTAGTTTGTGATTACGGGCAAATCATTTACAGTCACTGCCCCAGGCAATTCTCTGAGAGTTGTTCTGAATGATGGACGCGCGCGCACACACACACACACACACACACACACACACACACACACACACACACCCTCCCGAAAGTGTCTTAGGAGTCACATTTCAAATTATTTCACATTATTTGAATGTAACACTCTTTTATGCAAAGGAAAATTTGGACCACATTTTAGGACTCATAGTTGTAAAGGAAAAAGCACTCTGGGTTGTGGGATTCACTGAAAGTAAGCCTAAGCACTAAATTAGAATTTACTTTTTCACTTTGTAATTTAATCATTTGTTCTGGATTCTAGCCTCAGGCAATCCTCAATGTGAAACTAGTACATTGCTCAGGATCTAAGGCTAGACACCTGATAAGTTAGTTCACTGAAGTTGAAAAGCCTCAAAATTTCCCAAATCTGGCTGGAAGCCAAAGTCCCTGATCCTCTAAGAAATGGGCTGAATGAGGACCTCACACAGAGATTGTGCAGGGTTTGGCTGGTAATCCATTATGGGGACTAAGGATGTGTTGTGTTTAGGCTGTGTCCCTAAGAGCTGGACTTTAGGACACTTTCAAATACAGCCAGCCTATCCTCTAGATCACCTTTTAACATCGAGGACTAACTACTTTCTCCAGATAAAATCCCTGGATTCAGAGTCCTGTCCCCCTTGGGTGTTCTGATTATGCTGAATGAAGATTTTAGGTATAGAAACATTTTGAATATTCATGCAATTGAGGAAAAGAAGATTTTTAAAGCCACTCCAAATGCCCTAACATTTCAGGTGGTTTTGCTAGTGACCATTAGTCAATGGGTAACAATGTTATTCTCTGCCCTCCATGCCTATTCCCATACAGGAGAGGAAATAGTGGAGAGTATAGAACTGGGAACCAGATGACTTAGGTCTGAGTCAATAATCATTCAATCAAGAAATATTTATTACATTCCAAAAACTGAGCATCTATGCTGGTGAATCAAAAAAAAAATGAAATAGACCTTGTCCTCAAGGAACTGATATTCTTTATAAACTATACCATTATCCTCAACAAGTAACTTGACTTAACTAAGTCTCAGTTTCCTCATTTGTAAAATGAAAACGACACTCATTACCCTACCACCACTGAGGTTCCACACCAGTCTCATTGTAGCATTGGTCAGGAAGGGTACCAAAGTAGAGGGGATTCTGGGCTCTTGAAGGCTATACAAGTGGATCAAAAGGTCTGTCAGGATTTACTTATCTGAAAAGGCTTGGAATGCAGACCTGTTGACAGAAGGGATGTTTTCTTTTGGCTGAGGACCAGCCTAGTTAAAATCTGTGAGGCTCCTCAGAAGAAGGTTGCCCACCAGATAATTGATGTTTTTCCAGCCACAGAAACATATGAAGAATATAGTTTGTGTCCCACATTTGTGGGGAGGAAATCAACATTACCACAGAACTTTCCAGTAAGGAAAGTACTTTATAAGGGAAAACACACACACACACAAAAAAAAAACATTTAGTATGGTTAATATATATGGGAACAGAAGAAAGAAATAGCATACATTTATGTAAGACTTGAAATTCTTCTACATATTTTATTTCGTTGCATCCTCACAATAACTTTAGTGGGTCTGTAGGGGGCAAATTATTATCCCTGGGTTATAGATGGAGAAAATAAGGCATAGAGGGGTTAAATGATTTTCCTGGTAGTTAGTAAATAGCTACTCAGGAACTTGAACCTTTTGACCCCAAATTCAATACCCTTCCTCTCTATTTTTCTGTTTGATATAAATCTCACATCTCGTCTTCCAAAGTCACTTGTAACTTTCCTCAATGCTCTCACCTGAAGGAGAGCTTGGTCAACATTGCTACACATTGGTTTGTTCCTATTCAGGGTCATAAGTGATATTGATGCTAATGTCTTGACCCTATTAAAAGGTAGCTACTTCCAGAGTCTATGATACCTTTCTACTAAGTCTTGCACTTGGAGGCAGCAGTATGGACAGTTGTCTCTCCACTTAAATGAGTTGAAGGAGGGGCAGGGACCCATAGATCTTGCTCAATTTTACTTTTCCTGTCCTACATTAAAATGGACAATTAAGAGAGATAGATAGGACAACTCTTACAAACTACTTCTGGCCTGTGATAGAAGACATTGTAATAACTAACCTGCCTGATACCTGATATAAGAGGGATAGGAGTTAACTCCTTAATGAGCACAAAAATGGCAAAGCTTCCTGATAAGGGTGAGGGGTCAAAGATGATATTTGGGATTATTGGCAGGAATGGGTTTTGTTAGGGAGCTTTCTGATGTCCCCACAAAGTGGCAGTTACTGATCTTCAGCTCTTTACCTTTTAACCAGGTAATTAGTGCGTTTAATATGACAGGTAGTCAAATATTTGTGAACTGAATAAAGACAATCTAGTTAACTTACTACTTCAAAGGTTGAATGTTAAAGGTTTAACTTTTAAACTAAATCTTTAGCTTTTGAACTAGTTCAATGAAGTCTATTCCCATTTACAGATAATAGAATTTAGGAGTGGGGAAAGAAGCTTCCTCTTTGCTTTTTATCATTGGAACTTCAAGTGTATCAAGTTAACATAGGAAACTGCAAAAGCAAGGAATTTTTGAGTGCAGTGACAAGTCCAGCGTAAATAATTTAAAGGAAGTTGTTATTAAGAGTTGTGAGAACGCAAGGTTAAATTTGTTTCAAGTTAGGAATAATGAAGATACAATAGCCTAATTTTTGATGACTGGGAATTACTATTATTATTTTATTAGGAACTTTGATTTACTTAATGGGTTGTGGAAATTCCCTCTCTAAATGCAATTTGGCAATCGTCCTACAGTTTATAATCTGGAATAGTCGTATGGGGCCAGGAGAGGGTTAATGACTTTGCTACTGTGGTCACAAAGCCTATGTGTATCAGAAGCAAGACTTCTTAATTCCAGTGCAAGCTCTCTATCCTCTGCAACACACTGGGAATTAAAGACTACAAATAATCTGGTACAAATAAGGCCTGAACAAAGTACATTACAATTGTCCCAAGATATATTGCTAGGAGAATGGCACAGATTTCCATTGGTATCTATTTCTTCAACTCTAAGAATAGTTTCTTCAGGCCCACACATCCATACAATATCAAGGCTCAAAAGATAACTTTCTAATATTCTTGGGTCTGCATAGGGTCCACAGTTTTCAGAGGTACAGCAATGCACACGCTTTTGACTTCAGGGCAATGTAAATTCCAGAGCCTAACTATGAAGGTAGTGAGGCAAGGATCTGGATTATGGAACAGAAGCTACCATCTGGGAAGATATGTCCTTCTTTTAGGGTCTAAATATAAACATTGGCATGTCAAGACAGGAAATTGCTTGACTGTGTTCACATTAACGATATATGATTTTGAAAACAAAATTTATCTCCACTGTCCAATGTTAAAATATCTTACTTTGTTACTGGGAAAAGCAATTGTTGTTAGTGTGAGGTAATGAAGACTTGCCTGGAAGTCTTGGGAGTTGGGAGAAGGTAAATGATGTGTGTATATATGTGTGTGTGTATATGTGTGTGTGTGTGTGGTATGCTATATTGTACTCATTTATTTCTTCCTGTTGCTTTTGTCTTCTTTCTCCCCTTCTCTTTTCTATGCTCTGCCAGTCTTTATTAGAATTTCTTCCTCAAAAAGCATTCCCTTTCACTCAGAAATTAAAACTACCTTTCATTGTACAGACCAGTTAAATTGTGTGTTTAGTATTAGCCTCCCCCAATCAGTTTTCCACTCTCCCATTCTTAACTTTCTCCACTTCTGTCTTCCTTTTTCTTACATTTGTCTCCTAAAGTTTTACTGAATTGTATCTTTATTTATCTACTTCCTTTCTCTTACTTCCTCAGGAGAAGTTTATCTTTACACTATTTAACTAGTTCCTCCCAAAAGAAGGGAAGGAAGGAAAATGGGCTGGGTGCTGCCCATAGGCAGCTTAACATAGCAACAGAGAACTGGAAAGGACCTTTGAGGTCATTTCTCTAGATGAGAGACTGACTCTAGAAGGGACTTTAGAGGTCAATATAGTCTAGCTTTTTTATTTTATAGATGATAAAACCGACAAAGTCCAGAGAGATAAAGTTACTTGCCTAAGGTACCACAGTTATTTAACAGTGGAAAACACAGGTTTCCTGTCTCTAAGATGCTATAGTGTCTATCCCATTACACCAGGCTGTAGGATAGCTGACTTTTATTCTGTGGCTAGAGTAAACCTCAGTGACACCATTCCTTCAGAGAAAGTGATTTAGGAAAGACACAGAGGAAAAGGGCTGTTACCAGTTGAGGCCTGCAGATAGTAAATGTTTGGATAGTAAAGATGAAGACTGGAAAACTCAAATTTATTCATTTCCTATTAAAGTTTTGCACACTCAGGAAATTTGTTCATATTTTTGAGAATGATAAAGGATAAAAATGTCCAATATAGCAAACATTTATTTTGGAAAAATAAAATTGGGGATATTTGTTACGAATCCAGAAGACAAAGAATTTGTAGATTTCATTAAATTATAGACGTTAAAGTCCCAAAATGTGACCAAACTATTAAGCAATATTTGAGATTTCTTATCTGTCAAATTAAGTGATTTTGGTCTTTTAAACTATTCTTTTCCTACTTGAGTTATCCAAACAAGACTGAATAATATTTTCAAAGCTAGTGGATGGAGGATTGTGTAACTCAGTTTGCATTGTGTCTCTGATCCAGGCATTTGTGATCTTGCTTTTCCAAAAGACAAATAAATGACTATATATGGTTAAGCATGTGTGCCCATTATGATATAGTTGATTTTATTTAGAAGAACATGTCACAAACTAATAAATGATTAAGTGTTTCGAAGTGGTGTTGACAGGATCAAATGTGGATTGCAATAAGATTCAAGAAATAATTTATAATGTGAGACATTCTCTTTCTTAGCTTTGAAATACTAAGAGGCCAGTTGTGTTTATGAGAATATTATACATGAGTGGTACCACTTTAACTAAAGAACTCTCTACTTTTGTCGTTATTCTTTCTCATGATGTGTGGATCTGAGTCACTATTTCTTTCTTTTTACCTGTGGACATACCTGTGGAGACAGCAAAATAGTCAAAATGTGAAAGAGTGTAGGATACTATCAGTTCATCAGCTGATACCTACTGAGTTTTAGACGTATAAAGAACCTTAGACACCATTTAGTCAAGTTCTTAATGTTTTTCCTATCATGGAATACTTAGTCTAATGAAGCCTATCAATCACATCTCAGAATGTTTTTAAATGCATACAATAGAATATTTAGGATCACAAAGGATGCTTATTAAAGTAAAATCAAGATAGATGTATATATAATTATATATCTTTATATATAAAATTTATATATCTATCAACTTTTTATATAAACTATTATGACATAATATTTTATCATATTCTATATGTAAAAGTTCATATATATAGACATATCTCTTTCTCTCTCTCTCTCTATATATATATACATATATATGTGTGTGTGTGTGTGTGTGTGTGTGTGTACATTTACAAACTCAAAGCTAAGAACACATGGTTTAGTCAAACCCATTTGATCTATAGCTGAGATCACTGAAACCCAAAGAAGAAGAGGGAATTCTATAGGTCACATACTACTAGAGAGACAGGTCCAAGATTGCAAGCCTAGGTTTTCTGGTTCCAGTAAGTGTTGTTTCCATGACTACATAGGCTTCTCTTAGTGGACATATTTCTGGAATAGTGTTTTTACAATTTCCCCCACCATGTAAAAATTTACCTTAGCCATTTCAATCTGAAAATATCTTTTAAGAAATGACTCACCCTTCAACCCTGGATCATTTTGCCATGGACAGGTGCTCCCTGAATACTGTTTTGGACTGCTTACCCTACCCAAGCCTTTCTTCCCAACAGCATGCCATAACGCTCTGGATCACCACTGGTTCTCCCAGAAAGGAAAAAAAAAGCTTAGCTTTCCTATCCATATCCCACTCCCTTAGGACATTTATTTCTTTTCATTATCTCTTTATTAATTTAATAAAGAAATCTAGGCCACTATGTTAATGTTGCTAGTATGTTAAAGCAATCACCCCTCCTCAGTTACATATATTAATATTTATACATATAGTAATCCATTTAATTCAATTAAACAATTATTTATTAATCATCTACTATGTCAAAATGTTGCTCAAGCTGAAGCTGCTAGGAGGACAAAGATGGAAATAAACAATCCCTCCCCTCCAAGAACTTCCATGGAGGAATAGAGGGCAGGAAATAGAGTTACATCATTTACACACATAGATTGGAGTTCAATTTCCTTTTTCTTTTTCTCTCTTGAAATGACATTTTCATTTTCATCCATTTTAGTGCAATATTTGTTTCCAAGTACAATCAAGTACCAGGCCAAAAAGCAAACATTGTACTTTAAAAAAAGCTTGATAAAATTTCTGACTTTTATCATGTCCGTTACTATTAATATAAAGAATCCTTGGCTTTAAAAAGTTTAAAAATTCCTCTAGTAAATTACTAGGATTTAACAATAGAGGTATGTTAGAGGACAGACCCAACCATGGTTCTTGTTAGGGGAACCAATTTGGATAGGAGGCCCTTGTCATAATCTTGTACTATAGACATTGTTGGAATTTTTAAAATATTGTGAAACTAAATTTGAACTCAGGGATGAGCTCCATAGTCTCTCCTGAGAATATTGGCTTAGTAATACAGTTGAGGTCACTAAGTTGAACCACAGAAACTCATAGAAATCTGGAGATATTGTGAAGTAAATGCCCATGCAGTTAAACCAATAATCCCTCAGGTATTTAAATAAGACATATGGTAGCTTCTTTCCAATATGAGCATTGGAAGAGTATGTTATGATCTATATTTATATAATGAGGAGGATATCATTGTTCCCTCTGTTTCATAAGCATAAGCAACAATTCCATTATAATGGCTGTTGGGAGAAACTATGGTTTGATTTTTTTATTTTTAGGTAGAGTTAAGGGGAAACCTCTGACACTTATAGTACTAGCTGTGTGTTCCATTGTTTTTCAGTTAATTATGTCTGACTCTCATGACTCATTTGGGGTTTTCTTGGCAAAGATACTGGAGTGGTTTGCCATTTCTTTCTCCAATTAGCTATGTAACCATGAGCAAATTACTAAAACTCTCAGAGAGTAACCTCTCTTTACACCAAGGATTCATACTCTGGGATTCATGAACTACTGTTTTATTTTAATGTTTTAATAATGGCATTTCAATAGAATTCATTTCCTTTGTAATCCTATGTATTTTATTTTATTCATTCAAAGTCATTATTCTTATAAGGGATCCATAGACTTTGCCAGATTACCTATGGGGCTCCATGCCACACAAAAAAAGTTGAAGAACTCCTGATCTAGATTCTCCCGATAAGTTGTTATTTAAGTGGAGGGAGTTCCCTTGCTAACAAAATCAGTAATTCACGTTAAGCTAAGTCTTATCTTGAAAATAAATATGTAAATTAAAGTGAAGTTAAATTTCATCCAAAAATAATTTTATAGTCATCATTAAGGATTGGTGGCCAAGGAAGGGAATTTTGGCACAGAGGATTTCTGAGTGGAATAATAAGACAATAGATTATCATACTCTCGATAGTAAGAGTGATAATGTTGGTGATAATATTGATTAGATTATCATTCCTTGGGCAAGGTATGGAATGGCAGGGGATGGTGAATATACATTCAATGGCAGTGCAGATGTCAAGATGCTCAGAAATTGACCAGGCTGGATTCTCTGGCTGGATGGGAAGAAACATGTTCTAGGATCAGTTATGTGATGGTTCAGGGTCTTTGGACTTCTGGTTTGAGCACTCATTCTATATCTTCTTGTAAGTTCTCCAAGGAGGTCTACCAAATGTACTGGGAACCTTCTAGATCTCCTGAAATTACATGATTACCAGTCGAGGGGAAAAACCGCCCACCACTGCAATTTATTACCATCCCACTTCCTTTTCTAGGCATTCATAGCTTTGATAAGGTTCAGGAAAAAAAATCTTACTGCATTTGGCTTGAAATTTATTTATCTCTAATAGCTGTGGATATGATTGAAAAAGAAATAAATGGAAACTAGTGTGCTGAGATAAATGTGTACTAATTAGAAAATGGCAAAAATTTCGTAAAATTCTTTTTCTCCTGCAGGAAGCCAAGATAAAAACAGCAGTAATGAAAAACCCCTTTCCAAAAATTAATGAAAGGCAACTTTTTCATTCTCTCCCTCTTTGCCTATCAATACATTTATACAGTGCTAGCTATTTTAAAAGTAGAGTTCATAACTCATCAGCAATATTAAACACTGCAGCCTCAATGAATGTTTATGATTCACCTATAAATAGATTTCTTATTCATATGATTATAAAAGCAAGTTTTCACTTATCAAGTCACCTCTTAAATTATATTTTCCTCCTCATACTCATTATATCCATCTTCACCCTGGACAGAATCCCTCAAGCAATTAAAATTCCCTGTGGAATTCCATTAGATAGTAATGAAACAGTAGGTTCTGGAGTACATCAGCAGTTTCTCTGACAGGTTTTAGGTTAGGGGAGAGTGTAGGACAGTGGAAAAGAGCTGATAATTAACAGCTATGAGCTGCACCTCTTCCAATCTGCCTGGAAGGTCTAAATCCCTACAAAACTATCTCAAGTCCCCAGCCCTCAGTTCCAAGACATTAAGTATGTGTGTCATTTTCAAGGGCAAGTCTATGTTTCATAAAACACCCAAAGTTAGATATATTCTATCCTCAAACCATTATAAAATCTGACTCAAATTAAGAGAAGCAAAAGATTGATAACAAGTGGAAATGGTAGCATTTGAGATGTCTGCCTATAACTATCTTGTTAATGGTGTACATAATGTGCATTGGATGGAATGTTTTGAAAACCACAAATGGCCCCATATCACTGTATATGTTGAATAAGAAAAACAGGAAGGGAAAGTAGTATGTATGGGCCATGAAAACAGTGACATTCATTAGTGAAAGCTTGTTAACTTTGGCATTTCCTGACTTTATGGGGCTTGACTCCTTTCGCATTATCAATCTGTTAATGAGTTTTCTCTTTACTTAATTTCTCTGTGAATGTGTTTTTTAATTAAAAAGAGAAAGGGAGAAAAGAAAGTAGACAGAAAAAAGAAACCAAGAGCTTAAGTAAAATCCTCAGCCTGCGCATTATTGTTAGGCCTATGTGGTGGCATCCTTTGAAGAAGAAGAAAATATTATACAATATTTTTGTTAAGTACCATTAAAAAATTAATAGCTTTAATAATATCATGCAAAACTTTAAAATATTTTGTGGGCATTCTTCCTGCCTGGAGCAGAACTGCAGCATTTTCAATCTCAAAGCTATAAAGATTCAACGATCACAAATTAATAGATTATACTTAATTTGTTTCTATTCGTCTGTTCTTATTTGGGGATCTTAGCACATAAAAAAGGTATGAAGAACTACGCTTACCTTAGGGAGAAACCTTAGGTATCTGGTGTTCTATCAACGGGAGTATGAGTCATATCAGGTACAGTCAATACTGTGTTGTCCCATTCCTAGACCATATAAGTACAATAGCCATTAGCTAAAGAGCTCTAGGTTAGAAATAGAAATGTAAGTATATGGATAGTATAGTGAAGGATTCTAGTTCTAATATCTAATCTACCTAATAATCTAAATAATCCAAAAATCTATTCTGAATCTAATATTTGATATCTATTCAATCTTCAATGATTTTCTTCATTTGACTAGACAGAGAAATTTACTATTTAACTGTTTAGAAAATCTTCAAGTAGTAAAGGCAGTGTTTTGCAGTGGAAAGAATTCTGATTTGGGAATCAGAGGACCTGGGGAATAAATACTGGATTTTCTACTTAATGTCTTGTGCCAAAACATTTAGGTTTTCTGTACCTCGGTTTCCTCATCAATAAAATGAGAGAGTTAAACCAGATGATCACAAAGATCCCTTTCAACTCTAAACCCATAATCGTATGAACATTTTCTGGGAAGTGTAATACATTTAATCAGGAGATCTGAGTTCAAACCTCAGCTCTAATACTCACTAACTTATTGACAAGGACAAATTGTTTAATTTCTCCGAGTTTTAGTTTCTTCATCTTCAAAATGGGTGCAGTATTTCTACTCATATTACCTACTTCACAAGATTGTTCTCAAAAGTTTTTTTTAATAAATCTTAAAAGGATTATATAAATGTGAGCTATTATTATTTTGTGATTTGTGTGCTTTAAGTCAAACTTTCCCCACTCTACAATAACATAACTTTAAGGTGATCCTAATGCTTTAGAAAGTTCTATAAGCAGGATTTTGACTCTAATTGGTGGAGATTGCCAGTGCACAGTAAGAGAGAAAAGCGAGTTGTGAGAAGAGTTATCATTTCCACCTGAGAAATAAGGAAATAGAGTGATCTGTTCCCAGGTTTGAGTAAAAAGGGAATGAGATATTTTCAGGATCTTTTAAAAATAACAGTGGGTATGGGAGAAGAATTGCTCACCTCTCTTTAGCCCTCACAGCACCAGAATATAGCTAGGAAAGGCCACCAAGTCCTAGAAATCACCACATTTTCAATGGAAGGTGAAAGAAGTTGGTTCTCATCACCAAGAAAACCTAGGAGGTAAATGTCATTTATTCTTAAATTTTAGAGAACACTTCTTGGTTGTATGTGTGATATCTTACCAGATCATCCAGTCCTTTTCCCTGCAAGGATGTTTGGCTCAGTTTGTGAGATATCAGCATCTTGACTGAGATAGCCCAAAGCTTCTGCCCTTTAGACCAAGAGATATGAGGACTGGTAAAGAGTACTGGTCGTATCATATGTTATCAAATTTGGCAAAGGCTCTCCAAAGTCAATGTAAGCAAAAACATGGAACTTTTCAGGGAGTTCAAATAACTGCCTATCAAAGTCAGGACTCTCACTGATGGATAGGAAAAAAAATAAAAGACTAGATATGTGATTTAGGGAACTCCCAAGTAAAGGGACTTCCTGTACAAATGAAGGTCAACATCTCCTGAACTCACATTCTTAGAAATTGCCTGAAACCCTGAAAGGCTATGAATTTTCCACAGTCTAGGGACTTAACCCAGACCTTCCTAGCTTTGAGGCAAGCTCTCAATCAAACATGCCATTCTGTGTCTCAGTAAAATTATATAAATTCTTCCTAAACAGAAGGGGCAGCTAGGTGGCACAGTGGATAGAATACTGGCCCTGAAGTTAAGGGCACCTGAGTTCAAATCTTGCCTTAGATGCTTACTAGCAATATGATCCTGGGAAAGTCATCTAACCTTGTTTGTCTCAGTTTCTTCATCTGTAAAAGGAGCCAAGAAAACCCCAAATGGGGTAACAAAGAGTCAGACATGACCGAAAACAACTGTACAACAACAAAACAGTGTAGTAGTGTTTACTTAGTTCTGATCTTCTAGCACTACTTGGTATATAAGTTTGAAGGTAAAGTGGGTGGGTACAAGAAGGGATTTTGAACTTTGAAATGCAAGATGCTGCTGAAGTTTGGCAGGATCAGAGTTTACCAGCTAGAAAGATTTTAGGCCTTTTCCCATAGGAAGAAGATACTAGAGAACTATACTGTGGTTACCTATTGTTGCTAAGTTGAGCTGTAGTGAGTTTGTTAAAATTTTCAGTTTGCTTTTACAGTTTCACTGTGATAGCTTCAGGTCAGAGGTTGTGGTGCAGACCTCCAGCTGGTACAAAGAGCAATGATCCAACTTCTTGCTGAGCCAAAGAAAATAGTATCCCTGAGAGAATACCAACCCAGCCCAGTTCAACCTTGAAATAAGATCTCAATTCAGCTAATGGGCCTGTTTCACGAAATTGGATTGTTTCCACCCAATATCTCCCTGAGATCTGAATCCTCTAGTGGCTATATTCACTCACACATCACCACAACATCCATATTTGTTGGAGTTGTTTCCAGAGGGAATAAAATTTTTGGAGACATCCAGATGTTTTGGTGTCATGTAGATAAAATGTTCAGATGATTGGCTGAATACCTACATACATATATATGGGTATACATACACACATATATACATACACACACAGATATACATACTCAAGTTCATCTGGTGAATTCATCATCCTTCAGACACAAGCTTTTTTCTAAAGCTTTCTCTAATCTTACCTTTTCTGTTAGAGAACTTTGTAGAAAGCAGTATCTCTTTTTCTTCTGCTTCTTGAAGGAAGAACCTATATTTCTCAGGACTACTCCAATTTAATTCAATAAACATGTCAAGCATATATTTAGTACACGTTGAGTAGGCATGAGGAAAGAACTAACTTTAGGCTCAGAGTGGCTCAGGTTCAAATCCTGTTCCCATGTTAGCTGTGTGATCCAGGGCAAGTGACCAAAGCTCACAGTGTCCCTAGATGTTCACTAGGATTCTAAATTGCAGAACAGTTACTAACCTGCACTAACTGGTACAAGGAGTCTCTTTACCTTAAATTTCCTTGTTCATGTTGTTCAGTTGTGTCCTACTCTTCATGACTCTATTTGGGGTTTTCTTGGCAAAGATAACTGGAGTGGTTTTTCATTTCCTTCTTCAGTTCATTTTACGGATGAGGAAACTGAAGCAAACAGGGTTAAGTGACTTGCCCAGGATCATACAGCTAGTATCTCAACTCAGGCCACCTTGACTCCAGGTCCAGCACTCTATCCACTGCACCACCTAGCTGCCCTCCACCTCGGTTCAGAAAAAACTAAGTTCAAGTCATTGTGCTAGGTGCTGGAGATAGAAAGGAGGCGAACAAGCCCCACCCTGAGGAGCTTGCAACTTGGGGATGGGAGCAGAGATAAGAGGTGCTGGGTCTAAAAGACCCTGTACTAGTGATTTGAACTTCATTTCCTCTAAGTAAAACAAGGGATGCTTGATTAAGTTGTCTCTGAACAAGCAGATGAACATTAACTTGTATTTGTCTCACATCAGATCTTAATAGCAATAAACCAGTTCCAAAATACTTTCAAGGTTTATGATTCAAGGCAAGTCGTTTAATTCCTGTCTGCCTCCATTTCCTCAACTGTAAAATGGGAATAATATGACCTACCACGCAGGTTGTTGTAAGGATGAAATGAGATGATATTTGTAAAGCACCTTAGTACAGTACCTGGCACCTACTAAGTGTGTAATAAATGTTTTCTTCTTTCTTTCCTGCCTTTCCCAGAAGTAAAATGAACTTGATTTTTCCCCACCTATTATTAAAAATGCCTCATTTACTAGCATTGGGTTAAGTATTGAACAAAGTATGGTTCCCTCAGCTTGAAAAGTTCAGGGAATTTGGTGCATGAAAATGTATTTTATTTAACTAGGCTTATTTGTTAACAAGGTTTCTCTTTTTGTAGCTTTTTCCATGTGTGGGGGGAGAGGTGAGAGAGGGGTAGATTTTTGTAAATTAAAAAAAAGGATTAAATCAAATTAAAGCAACAAGAAAAGAAAATGGTTCATTGATGAAAAAACATAAGACCTAAGCACAGCCTTTCCAAGGAAAATTTTCTTTCTTTCCTTCCTTTCTTTGGTGGGGATGAAGGAAGAGTTATTTTTGAAAACCTTTTATTTTTAAACAGAGCCTGGAAATATTTCCCTTTGTATTCAAAACCCCATGAACAATTTATCCAGATGTTCACCTGAAATTATTCATTACCAGTTTCTGATACCAATTGTTCCAAAGAAAATTCTGTCATTTGCCCTAAAAATGATAAAACCATATAGTTTTAATTTTCCTTCTACTTGTAACTGAGACATGGAAGGGAGAGGGAGAAAGAGAGGAAAAAGGCAGGAGGGAGAGGAGGAGGAAGAAGAGAAGGAGATGATGATGATGATGATGATGATGATGATGATGATGATGATGATGAAGATGATGATGATATTTAGCTCAAAACGTATGTGACTTTAGGGAATCTAACTCAGTGAGGAAAGCTGTTCTCGGTCGATACACGTTAGTATTGCTGTACAGCTTATAGTCTAGGGTCGCTAAAAGGTAAAATTGCTTGCCTACAGCCAAATGTGTGAGCAGTCAGTCTTGAATCAGGTTTTCCTGGTTTCCTGTTATCCCAATGTCCTCCCTCTCCCACCACACCTTTTCCCTATTTCTCTCTCTCTCTCTCCCTCTCTCGCTCTCTCTCTCTGTCTCTGTCTCTCTGTCTGTCTGTCTCTCTTCTCTCTTTGTCTCTCTCTGTCTCTCTCTGTCTCTCTGTCTCTGTCTCTCTGTCTCTCTCTCTCTCTTCTCTCTTTGTCTCTCTCTCTCTCTCTCTCTCTCTCTCTCTCTCTCTTTCTCTCTCTCTCTCCTCTCTCTCTTCTCTCTGTGTCTCTCTTCTCTCTCTGTCTCTCTTCTCTCTTTGTCTCTCTCTCTCTTTCTCTGTCTCTCTCTGTCTCCCTCTCCCTCTGCCTCTCCCTCTCCCTCTCCCTCTCCCTCTCTTTCTTGTTTTTGTTGTTCAGTCACTCGTTTGTGTCTCACTCTTCTTGATGCCCTGGACAGCATGATCCATACTGTCCGTGGGGTTTTCTTGGCAAAGATACTGGAGAGGTTTGTCATTTTCTTCTCCAGTGGCTTAAGGCAAACAGAAGTTAAGTAGCTTGCCTAGGGTCATACAGCTAGTAAGTATCTGAGGTAGATCTTCCTGACTCCAGGCCCCTTGAGCCATCTAGCTGCACCACACACACACACACACACACACACACACACACGCACACGCACACGCACACGCACACCTATTTATGTAGATGTTAACCCATATTTATTTTAATTTATCTTCATCGCTTTGTCTTAGCCTTCTTTACTTAGGAACAGGTTGACAATCTTTAGTGATTTTTACCACTTTTAAGGATAGTTGTATAGATCTTGGAAATGAACTAAAGGTGTATTCATAACTTAGGGACCAAGTTGAATTTTCATTCTTCTCTCCACCCTCTCTTTTTTCCATATATTGAGCAATTTTCAAAGGCTATTCCATGAGAAGAATAAGTAAGTACCTGGGTTTCTGATGTCCACTTGCATGCTAAGTACAATGAGAAAAGAGTCTTTGGTACATACTGAAGCAAACTCAGTTCAAAAGACACCTTAAGAAATTATACATAATCTAGCTTCATGTTTTCTCACTGCAGCTGCTTGCAGAGGACTGGCCCTTCGGAGTTGAAATGTGCAAGCTGGTCCCGTTCATTCAGAAGGCCTCCGTGGGCATCACAGTACTCAGCTTATGCGCTCTAAGTATTGACAGGTGAGATCTTCCATCTAAGCTAACAATGCTGTAAATTCTCAATTACTGACTAACATGAAGTTGAAAAGACAGTACTACTGAATACGATCTGCCTCTCTTAGCTTTAATATGTTCTGTGTTGATCCTAAGGTATCGAGCTGTTGCTTCCTGGAGCCGAATTAAAGGGATTGGAGTGCCGAAATGGACTGCTGTGGAAATTGTTTTAATTTGGGTTGTTTCCGTTGTCCTGGCGGTCCCTGAAGCTATCGGTTTTGATATGATTGCTATGGATTACAAAGGAAAGTACCTTCGAATCTGTTTGCTTCATCCTACTCAGAAAACGTCCTTTATGCAGGTAAATAAGCTGTTGTACGCCTTAGAAAACTATTCTTGCTCCTTGGATATTGAGTTATTTCATTTCCCAGTCTTTCCCCCTCCACCCCCTCATTTGCAATGGAAGAGTACTGCTTCATGACAGACTGTGTCTTGAATTAGAAGTAAGATCTGAAAAATCTGGGTCCCCTGGAAGTCAGAATTGTAGCAAAATGTGTCACATGGTGATCCAGCATATTCATAGTTCATAGAATTTAGCGCGGGACAGGAGAGTAAAGGTTAATGAGTCCAAACTCATATTACAAATAGGGAAACCATGGTACAAAAAGGCTTGACCCAAGTTACAGAGAGAGTAAGACAGCTAGGTTTGGAAGCCAAGTCCTCAATTATAAATCTGGTTTTCAAGAGAATTCCAGAGACTGACACAGAGCATAGGTCACATCTCTGACCACTTCTAAATCTAATGAAACTGAAATTTAAGTTGGAGCTTGGTTTGCCTGTTCAGACAAATGGCTGGGACAAGGAAATGCCGTCTACCCAATATTAAATCAGGCTCTGAGAAAGCAGATGAATAGGCCATTTTGGTTCTGACCTAGCCTTAACACTGAAGGTCTCTGAATGGGCCTAGCTTCTCTTTTTTTGTCCCCAAAGCTAAAATAAATGCTAAAATTAAATAAAACTGTTTACCGTATTTTCTTTAATAAAAGAACGCTTCAGTAGCAGGTGTGACTCTGACCTCCAGAAGCCAGGCATCAAGTCCCCAATACTCTGACCCTCAGTGCCATATATGGGGGCTATCATGACATAATAACATGTG
Source organism: Bettongia penicillata ogilbyi (assembly GCA_023548195.1). Lineage (NCBI taxonomy): Eukaryota > Metazoa > Chordata > Mammalia > Diprotodontia > Potoroidae > Bettongia > Bettongia penicillata. Next base: position 2,336,838 of record JAJHZJ010000831.1, on the reverse strand, counting down.
ATACCATTTCCTTTTTATTATTTCTTTGAAGAAAATAAATTATTAGTCTTTGGCAGAGGGTAAAAGGTATGAACAAATGGAGAAAGAAATAGTACTGTATTTCCTTTTCTCATTGCAAAAAATATTCAGTGCATGTGGTGGTGTTTTCTTTTTTAATTCTCCCCCTACACATGCTTGCGCAGCATTGGATAAAGAAAAAAATTTCTTTTGAAGACAGTTCAAGAAAGGGACAAGTTAGAAGTCATAAAACAGAATGACTTTTTTGTGAGGGACTTGAATTCATAGATTGCAGAGTTGGTTGGGATTAAAAAGAGCTTCCCCTGCCACAATCTGTGAGCTAAACATGGCAAGTATTGGCCTTATTTTACAGATTTCATTGGTCATGTCACAGTGAGTGTGGAATGCAAATCCAGAACTCTGCTGATACTAAGTCCCCAAACTTGACACGGTGTGATCGTGGACAAGACCCTTCATCTCTAAGTCTGTTTCTTTAACTGTAAAAGGAAAGGATTAGATTAAATTATGTCAAAGTCCCTTCCCTCTAAATCTCAGGATCCTGTTTGATGTTATAGACGTAGTCTCAGAACTCGCTGCCTGAACTGATTGATTTCACAACTTCAAATTTTTATGTAATAGAATTTCTTAAAAAGAGGGTTTGATATAGCTCCTAATGGCATTTCTTTTCTCCCTCTAGTTTTATAAGACATTTAAGGATTGGTGGCTGTTTAGCTTTTATTTCTGCTTGCCCCTGGCTATTACTGCATTTTTCTATACTTTGATGACCTGTGAAATGTTGAGGAAGAAAAGCGGTATGCAGATCGCTTTAAACGACCACTTAAAGCAGGTAAGAAAGCAAAAAACTGCTAGACACAAAATTCTTGTTTTGATCTCAACTACTTTTGATATCCTAAGGAAATACAACAAAGGAAAAAATGGTACTGCTGATTGCTAGTGACTCCAACATTATACTCCATATGCCTAGGATTTTTTGCTTTTGTGTTTATAATCTATGAATCTATGCAGTATAAGCTTAGGGTTTTGAGCTAGTACAAGGGCAGTTAAGTAGCACAGTAAACAGAGCACTGAGCTTGGAATCAGGAAGACCAGAAGTCAAATCCAGCCTCAGACACTTACTGGTTGTGTGAACCTGGACAAGTCACTGAATTCTGTGTGCCTCAGTTTCCTCATCTGGCAAACTACTCCAGTATCTTTGCCAAGAAAGCCCTAAATGGGGTGGGTCAAAAAGAGTTAGACATGACTGAAAAACACTGAATCTAACACAAAGGTTCTTAACATTTCTTGTATCAGAGGCTTCTACTCTGAATAATGTTTTGAATTGCTCAAAATACTTAAGATTACAAAGGAAACCAAATGTTAGTGAAAATAACCATGTGGTTCTCATCCACGTTCATGGAACCCATTAAATTTATCTAAAATTTGTCTGTGGATTCCAGGCTAAGAACTCCTGATCTTAAAGAGTGTTTTATTCTCTAAAATAGGCATTATAAATCTTTACTCAATAACGCTTTTAAATAAATTAAATTTCAGTGAAAGCTTAGTGAAAATAAAGATGTACTCAGATTCCTGAGTCTATCTACAGAATTCATGGGATGCCTGGGCTCCAGGTTTAGAATCTTTAGAATCCCTACCCTCAAAAGACTTGAATAGAACCTATAATGAGTTTCCCAACTGATGTTTTATTCCTGTAACTCTAATTTAGAATAAGTATTTGAATTAGAGCTCATCATTCAGAATGTCTTCCAGTGTTTGTTCATTTTTTTGTATATATCTTATCTCAACTATTTTATTTTAGGAAAGCATTTCTGGTGATGGTACTGGGCCCCATCTAAAGATTAGCTCTCCTTTCCTTTCAGAGACGTGAAGTAGCCAAAACAGTCTTTTGCCTGGTGCTAGTGTTTGCCCTGTGCTGGCTGCCCCTTCACCTCAGTAGGATTCTGAAGCTCACTATCTATGATCAAAGTGATCCCAATAGATGTGAACTTCTGAGGTAAGAATGCTATTATATACGAAGAACCTGGCTGATTAAATGCTATTTAGGAGCACTGCTTCCTGAGTAGCTGCTTTGGTAGAAAGGGAGGGTGCCTTTCTGCATTCCTAACTGAGGGTAGGAATATTTAAAAAATCCCAATTTTCAGTTTCTGTTCCATTTTGAGAGGAGAGGAGGGAGAGTAGAGGGCATGCCCAGAACGGAGGGATACAGGAGATCAATAAAGCTATAAGGATGGCAAGATTGATTCTCCTTCACCTTCCACAAATCCTCTTAGCGTAGAGGGGTCGTGGCACTTTCAAAAAAAAGCAGTATAAGAAATAAGAGTTATGAGGACGAATAGAGGCCAATAGGAAGTGAAACCACTGTTTCTGGGTAAAAATTTTCTTACTAAAAATATTTTTCATCTGTATATTGAAGATGTGGTTAGCAACAAGTTATCACTGACATACTTTGGGGGTGTATTTGCAGCTTTCTATTGGTCCTGGACTACATCGGTATCAACATGGCTTCACTGAATTCCTGTATTAATCCAATAGCTCTGTATTTGGTGAGCAAAAGATTCAAAAACTGCTTTAAGGTAAGGGGACTATTTGTCCTGACCTAAAAGATAGGTCCTCCAAATTCATCCTTCTTTTTTTTTTCAACAGAGAGGTCTGAACTTTCCAGAATTGGGCCTGATTTTTGTTATAAAAACAGTCAGGGCTTTTATTTACATAATCAGCTAACCATGATCTCTTCCATTCTCCCCCAACCCAGCTAGTTTCTTCTATATATAGAAGTGCCATTAAAATCAACAAGAATTTCACATTTGGATATGTAACTGACAGAACTGGAATTAGGACCCAATGAACCAGGACCAAGAAGCAGTCACATATTGTCCTATTTCTACTGAGGCTATGATTATTTCTATATAATCCCAACTCTATAATAACAAGTCAGTTTTCTTTGCTGGGCTGCCTTAACACACAAATGACAAAAACTAGTGTTTCCAGGTTGCTATCACATGGTCTAGTCAAGTAGATGAATTTTAACTAATTAGATTAGAGCAATTAATTAGGGCAATTAATTCAGCTCAATTAAATTTTACCATTTTTGAGTAGACTCAAACATTTGAATAACCTCAGGCAAGGGATCCAAAAGAAATTTGATAGAAATAAATGTCCTGCCTTGTCTGTGATTTTCATCATTACTATCTATTCTCCAAATCAAGTGTTCCCTAGGCTAAAACAACATAAATAGGAAAAGTCTCATCTTTACTTATATAAAATGACTGTTTGCTCATGTACTTAATATCTACATCATCCTATTTATGAAATATCCTATGTTATAAAGTCAAAGTCAATTTATGAGGTCAGGTCTTCTTTGCATAATCATAAAAAGATAGCATTGGAAAAGATCTCAAAAATCAACCCTCTTTCTTTAGAGATGAGGAAATTGAGACTCAGATAAGTTGGTACCCCCTACACTTCCCTCCCAAGCGTGTCTTTCTTGTCCTTCTGAATTCTTATTTAAAATGTGTTCAGAGGAAAAACAACTGTTTGGAGATAAAACCAAAAAATAAAAAAGTGAGGGTGGAGTGGCCTGGTGAATGTCTGCTGGGATTCCTTTTCAAGATTTGCCACAAACTCCTGGCTATGAAAAAAAAAATCAAGCAGCCCATGGATTTTCTGTCATGGATAGAAAGTCAGACGCTCACAGAATACACAGATTTTCTGACATTTGACTAGCATAAGCGTATGATAATAATTTATTTTTGTTTTGGACAGTCATGCCTGTGTTGCTGGTGCCAATCTTTTGAGGAAAAACAGTCCCTGGAGGAAAAGCAATCCTGTCTAAAGTTCAAAGCAAATGATCATGGATACGACAACTTCCGCTCCAGTAATAAATACAGTTCATCATGAAAGAAGAACGAGGGAGTCACTGAACTGCAGTTCCTTCATTTTGAACAGAATTGTTATGATTAAGACAATGGGTCATTTGGAGTAATAATTTTGTGTTTGCACAAAAAAAAGGGTGAGAAAGTGATTGTTTTCTTAACACTAATAATTCTTCATGATATTCTTAGTTGTTTACAGTACATGAAGGAAAGGAAGGAGAAAAGAAAGAACACCTCATTGTCCTAGCACTTAAAGTCTTTGAAGTTAGCACTTCAGTGTAGCTCTAGATAACTTCCTGTAGATTAATATGCCATTTCTGGTCAGCATGAATTCACACAGAGTTTTCAGTGAAGAGGTTGTTTTCTAATGATGTGAATCCAACATAGGATACAAAAGAACAGATTTATCCAAATAGGGCAGATGTATGAAGTGATTCAGTTAGGGCTTTTAAAAAATCCTAAAAAGAAAAAAAAGGTTTTTTTGTTTTATCACAAGTGTTATACTACTGGGTAGACAGACACATTATTACTAGACGCAGAAGGTGAAAGTATGTGAAAGTAAGTTTAGCTGCCTTTTTTTGTTCAAAATTAAAAGCATACTTGAATAATCCCAAGAGAAGTTTAGAAAATACCATCTAAGGGATGGACCCAAAATACATTCAAAACCCTTCAAAAGAGCAGATGGAATCAAATGTAGCAAAGAAAAAGAGGAAAGATTTGGACCATTGTTTGAACTGAGTTCTTTGAGAAGTCTTACATGCTTAGTGTTCTCTTTAATGAAAAAAAAGAAAACATTCTAAGATTCTTGCCAGAATGCTTGTGATTGTTTTCAGAATATCCTTACACTTTCATAGCTGTGGTTTTAAGGCTACATTTGATTAGTTTGGGCTTCTGTAAATATTTAGATGGTGTATAACTACATGTTGATTGCTTCATTAAGGGCAGGTCCTGGTCTACATACCCTTAAACAAGAGACACTAGTAGCAACCATAATATAACTTGGATTGCCTAGAGAAGTGTACATATGGCAAATGAGTAGGCCCCGTGCTCCACAAAGTCCCTTAAATACTCTAATTAAGTAGCTCCTAGGAATATAATATATAATTAAAATACTAATTTTATTCTAAAATGGCTTTGAAACTCTAATCAGTCAATTATTAACTTTCTCCCCATGGGGCAATTAGTGGTCTTCATACATTTTCCCATTTTTCCTCAAAATGTAGCCACTAGAAAAAAATATAGTGATATATGCTTTACTATCACTACAGACAAAAATACTTCTAAAAGCTAGAGAACCTCAGACTTTTTTATTCTCCTCAATTTTGTCATCTCCTCTGCAAAATACCTTGGTCATGAACAAGATTTAATTGATATACCCACATGAGCAAGAGGATAGGAGAGGGAGAGAAAGTAAGGAAATTGGGTGGGTTGGGAGAAACACTGAAAGATACAAATTCCCACTCTAGGTTGGAAGTTGCCATTGCTCTGTGATTGCAATTACAGAAGATCCTAACTCAATTCCAGCATAGCAAAAACTATAATGTTCTTAGAGCTCCTACAGGAATTAATTGGACTCGAGAGCTTTGCCTTTTTCTCCTAAAATATCATAGAATTTTTTGGGGGTAACCAAGACCACATGTAGGAAATAAACTATTAATGTAGTTTCCTGTCAGTTTCAAAGCTGATGATAAACTAAACCAAAAACTGACGAATTCTGGCCAAGAAGAAATGACAATAACTCTGTGTGGGTGATTCACATGCCATGTGCATACTATTTATAAATCACATAATGGGTCCTGTCTATTAGCTTCCCAGCCACTGCCTTGAACTCCTATGATCATAAAAATACATTCAGTGCCTTAAAAAGCGGAGATAGTGAATTCTAAACCAGTCACTGGTCAGTATTATTTTCAAAGTTTCATTATATCCTTTTGTTTATTTTTTTTTCTTTTTGTAGCTGTGGTGTTTTACTGCTATGTACACATTTCTCTGCACTAATTTCTTGCTAAGTCAAGCATCCTTGGGCATGGCTACATTCTCATGCCCTAAGACTGAAACTCCATTGCACGAGAATTTTGCCAAACCTGGAAATTGCACACACAAAGAGCATATGCACTGTTTAAAAAATATAATCATATCCAATAATTTCTGAAAATGCTAGTTTGATATTTTCAAAGTAATAATAAAGGCTGAGGGGGGAAAACACATCAATGATTTCTTGGTATTACTGAAATCAAGTTCAGAAAGGTGCTACTTGAACCATATAATAATGACCAAATTATGTTTAAGCTAAAAAATTTCATTCCCCAGCATCAAGATCTATGTAATATAGTAGTGGCCCCAAAGAGTAGCATTTATATTGTAGTTTATAAATTTTAAACATTTCTAATCTTTGTCATGTCCTGCTAATATGTCAGTATTACTTAATTTGAGGCTCATTACCCTGCTGCGTATTGCCAGATTGTGTGTGCCTGAAGGCAAGCAACCAGGGGTTTAGTAAGGGGACTCTAGGTAACTGAAAATAAACAAATGTTTTCTTTATAAAGTTGTATAGAAACTCGTAAAATAACTATATATTATATATATAACAATATATATTTTGTTTTCTGTGGTCACTTAAAGTGGCAACTGCTGTAGTTGCTAAGTGCTTACTTGCTAGATAAAGAAAGTGAAATTATCAATAAAATTATTTTTAATTGTTTAAAAGTACATGTGTTTTTTCCCCACTGCAAGCATGTTTCATTCATTATATACTGATTTTTTTAAAATGTAGTTTAAAGGAAAGAGAGTTGCCACCAGAGGACCTTTGAATATAGTAGGCACTTAGGAAATATTTCCTGAATTGTTAATATTAACTTCCTCCGAATCATTTTACTAGAGATGAAAATTATTTAGGATTTGTTGCCAAGCTTTCTGACATCTCCTCACATAATTATGGTCTATATTCTTATTATAATATTTATTTTACCATGAGGAACCAGATGAAAACACTCTTGATTATTTATTCCCTGGCTGATTATTCAGTTTGTAAATTAGGAGAATCATAGTGTGTTCAGAGCCCCTGGAGATTTTCCAGTTTTGCAGGTGAGGAAACTGATATAGTTAAATTTCTTGAGTTTTCCTCTATTTTATTCCCTGCCTTTTGGTTATTTCAGTGATTATCAGCCCCTCCACCAAGGGATAGGAAAGGACAGAATTTAATATTTGGAATTAATGAGATTTTGAGTTTCACTGCCAATATCAATTATCTAATAATAATATTATCTCTATCATAGAAATTATAGATTTAGAGTTGGAAAGGACCTTAAAGGTTATCAAATCAAACTCCTCGTTTTACCAATGAGGAAACTGAGGGTCACAGGGATTAAGCAATTTGCATGAGGTCACATTGTAAATGTCAGACAGGATTACAACCTGTTTACAACAAGATCTTTCCTAACTTCAAGGACTTGGAGTGTTGGACTGTATTCTATATGATCTCACTCATCAATGGCCAGTGAATTGGTTTATTTTCCATAGTAATCTCAAAATGGTAGATTGTAAAGGACTCAGCAGAGTTTTTTGGAAGCCAATATCCCTCCTTGACAGTATTTAGATTCTTGTTGCCCCCTTTCCGTTTATCACTCTGGGAATACATAGGAGATACGAGTCATAGAACAAGTAAGAAATAACCCCCCTTTTGGTAGGTAGTCACCAAGAATGAATCACCTGTGTAAGTGTCACAAACATACCTATACTATAGTATTGTAACAAATATTGACAGAATAGTGTTACATAAGTAATGAATAAGCTCTAGAAATCTGGCATTTGTGTTAGCTTTGGTAAAACCAAACAGTAGACCCAGACACCCCTATTCAAAAGGAGAAACAAAGAAGTTCAAAACTGGAAGGATCCATAGAGCTCCAAACTCTCACTCAACAGATAGAAAAATAGAGGGCCAGAGAGGCTTAGTGACCAAAATCACATGACCCAGGTTTACTAACAGTCTACTACTCTTTCTGAATAACTCTTCTACCTGGAAGAAGTAGTCTAGTAACATTAATACCCGCCAACTATCATACATCATTTTTAAAAGTCCATCTCTATAGGTGAAGTGATACAGGACAGTGGGCTCCAAAGTAGGGGTTAGAGGACCTAGATGACCCTGTCTCTTTACTTAACTATTAGAATAGACTCCTAACTGGCCTCTCTGCTTCAAGTTTCTCCCTTCTCCAATCCATTCTTTACAAAGCTGCCCAAAAGAGTTTCCTAAAGTACTGATCTGACCATATCACTGGCCTATTGACTCTAGAATTAAATAGTATTTCATCTTTATCTGATGCTTTCAAAAATTTCTATTTTTAATAGCTAGCATTTCTATAGCACTTTAAGGTTTGCAAAGAGCTTTACAAATACCTCCTTTTATTCTCACAACAACACTGAGGGATAGCTACCATTTTGCAGATGAAAGAACTTAGGCAGACAGAGGTTAAATGACTTGTCCAGAGTCATACAATGAGTAAGTATAAGGATATATTTGAAGACAGGTCTTCCTGACTCCAAGACCAACACTCTATCCACTATGCCATCCAGCATGTCCTTAACAGCCCACCATTTTGAGAATGTTATGGAAAGTATTAATCACTCACTGGCCATTTTGTGTAAACATTGTAATGTACATAATTACTAGTACAGTAGTAGATGTATATGTGGCAGCTAGGTGGTGCGATGGATACAGTACCAGGCCTGAAGTCAGGAAGACTCATCTTCATGTTTAAATTCATCCTCAGACACATTAGCTGGGTGACCCCAACCAAGTCAGTTAATTCTGTTTTCCTCAGTTACTTTATCTGTAAAATGAACTGGAGAAGGAAATGGCAAACTACTTCAGTATCTTTGCCAAGAACACCTCAAATGCCATCTCAAAGAGCCAGACCCAATTGAAAAAACTGAACAGCAACAGTGTTTTTCAGTTGTGTCTGACTTCTTAGGACCCCTTTTGGGGTTTTCTTGGCAGAGATAACTGGAGTGGTTTGTCATTTTCTTCCATTTTGCTGATAAAGGAACTGAGGCAACAGGGTTAAGTGACTTGCCTAGGGTCACACAGCCAGTAAGTGTCTGAGACCAGATCTGAACTCAGGAGATGAGTTCCTGACTCCAGGCCCAGCCCTCTATCCACCGTGCCACCTAGCTGGCCCTGATATTGTACTTGCAGTGCAGTCAAATCCCTAGCTCTTTTTCAGACAAAACACTGTCTAGACATGTCTACCCTATCTTTTACTTGTAAGATTGCCTGATTTAAACACACATTCACTACTGCACTTATTCCTGAATTTCATCTCATGAGATTCAACACAGCCTTAGTTTTTTGAAACTTTTAGGGATCCAGATTCTGTTATCCAATGCATTAGCTATCCCTCCAAGCTACAAGTTTCACCTGCAAATTTGATAAGCATGCCATCTAAGAATTAATCTACTGGAATGCATCTAAGAGAGAAGTATTATAGGGAGAAATGCGTGTTTCAAAGGAGAATGTGTGTGTCTTGAATCACAACAGGGGTGCTGAATGTGGAAGCTCTTCCCAGATCAGTAATGAACACATTTTGCCTGTATTTTTTAAATGACATACTAGGTGTTGCCTTTCTTTATATTAGGGAATTCCTGTAGCCCTTTGTACTGGCTGTAGAAGAAAGAATTGGTTTGGGGAGGGGAAGGTGGTTCTTTTTGTTTTGTTTTAAACTAAATGAATAACTTGATAGGCACAGTTTTGAAAACTGGCTAGGGATTTATTATCATGAAGGCTTATTATAACAAAAGGGGTTTTTTGCAGCAAAGGATAGTTAAATAAAACTCGAGGTAGGGGGGGTTGAAACTATGTAAAAATCAACATATTCATTTCATCTGGCAGGTCAAATTAGAATGCCTTATTAAATTAATTACTGAAAGTGTGAGTTTTTTTGCTAAGCTAGAAGAAATTGTAAAAACACTGGAGGGGAGTTTAGGGTCAACTTCATTCCCCCAAAACATTGTGGTTAATAATGAAGCAATTTTTTTTGGCCCAGAGGATTATAGTAGGTACTTGGTGAGCCCAAGGCCAGTAAGAATCACCCACATATAATTATAAACAATTAAGATTATAGACAAAAGGATGTGAGGGAATTCAGTTAGTTCCAAACATCCTGAATTTGTTTCTCCATATTTTAGCATTTTTAAAATCCATGACACAATTACGTGTTAAAAATGAGAGAATGCGGAAAATGCCAAATCCTACACCTGAGGTAAATAGGGAAAATTGTTTCTGAATTCATGTCTACGTCAACAGAATTAAAGCAAGCAGCAACCACGATGGGCACGTTTACAGGTTTTAAGACTGATTCAAAGATGAGTATTTTGTCAGTATGATTAAGCAGCTACTGTATCAATATGTTGAGGAGTTTTGAATCGTTTTTAATAGAATCTGAGTTTTTGCAAGTTTAATCGCAAGTTCAACTCAACCAGTTCAATATTGTGGAAGCTACCTTCCTGGTTTGTCTTTTTGCCGGATTACTTTTTGTGGGCTGTTTCTGCTAGACAGTCCTTTTTCCTTGGTTCATGCGACTTGTAGAGTAATTAATCTGACTTTGTATTGACCATAAATGAAATACTAATATGGATACAATATGAGCATATAACATGCATTACTCTCAAGTTTCTCAGTGTATTACATAAATTATTTATACCATCAAATCACCAAGCCATGAGTCTGTTTGTCTATCTGTCCCAGACTCTTTGCATAGATACATAGATAAATATAGCTATGGATAGCAGATTCCCAGAATCCTATTAGACTGAGAAACAGAATCAATTAAAAAAAAACAGATTTTTCATTCTCAGACCCACAAAATGTTACAATTACAATAGAAGTGTGGTTAAACAGTATTTAGTCGAGCTCTTCAACTGTGCATTGAGAAAATCAAGATCCACTAAGGTTGCGATCCACCAAAACCCACACAGCTAGAGCTAATGTCCTTCCTGAAACTAAAATCCAAGTTTTCTCAACTCATTTTCTAATACTTTTCCCATTATGCCACAATATTTTTATTAACTACGCTATGATTATAATCCCCCAAACACTAAAACTCTAGTTTTCTGTTACATTTCTCTTTTTCAAATAAAAGATATTTTGATAGTACATTTCTCATTTGTGCCTAAAATTTATTTACATCAATATCCATGACAAACTGGGAATCTGGGTATACACAAAAGACAGAAGCCTCTATTAGATTAGGCAAAATTGTGAAGTAGACAGGGATTTCTGTACTAGCTACCCTCTCAAGGGGCAGCTGGGTGACTGACTGGGTAAAGTCCCAGGCCTGGAGTCAGGAAGTCTCATCCAAGAGTTCAGTCTAAAGGTCCTTGTTCAGTGCCACTCCTATCCCCCACCCCTGCTCCCAGCTTGGATATCTAGTGAGAGGAAATAGATCACATGAGGCCTTTTTTAAAAAGCATACTACTGTTCACAAACTAATAACTTGAAATCCCATACATTGGCTTTAATACCTGAAAAATTCTGACTTAACCTTTCCTCAGGACATTGTACTAAACTCGGCTTCCTTGATGAAGGCAGTACAAGAAGTATTTGGCTGTAAGTTGGGAGATGTGGGTGATATTCTCAGCTATGTCACTAACTATGGACCATGCCCTCTGCAAAATAAAGAAGACTTTCCAGATTGACAGGTAGATCTGCCAGGATATAGACTCTGCTGATAAAGCCTCAGGAAATCAGTGCCACACTTCCCTCACCCCCACACCCACATAAAAACACCAATACACATGAAGCATCAAGTATATGGAGGTAATTGTTGATACAGACTTCTCACAGACTGACTAGGAAGACGTGTTTTTCAATCAATTGATGCTTGTGTTTTAACTAATTCTGGGGACCTTGGGACTATACTAACAAAAATTGCAACCACTATGGCAACCACCAAGGAGTCACCTTCCAGGGATGAGTCAGTAATTTGTTAAGGATGAAGAGAAGAGTGATGATGATGATGATGATGATGATGATGATGATGATGATGATGATGATGATGGTGATGGTGATGAAGATTTGCATTTAATATTCTAACAATTCTTTTTTTATATAGTCCTTTCACATACACTAAGTCATTTAATAAGGGTACAGCACCATTAGTTGGTAGGGTAAGAATACTGTTCTTCCCAGAGGCAGAAGAACACTGGATTTGGAATGTTGAGATTGGAGTCAACACACCTCAGTTTGAATTCTGGCTCTATCATTTATTTCTAGTTTGACTTTATGCAAGAGACTGAACCCCCCCACCCCTAGACCTCAGTTTCATCATCTGTGAAATGATAGGACTGACTTATATGGCCTTTGAGATCCTTTTCAGCTTTATAGCTATATTTTAAAGATGAGGAAGTTTAAGAGATTGGACTAGAAATCCCTTCTATCTCTAAAAGCTGAAATCTTAATTAGAACAGAGATCCAATGACTTGTCTAAGGTCAGACAGCAAGTTAGTTACATAATTAGGACTAGAATGAAGGTCATTTATTATGGACTTACTATGTGTGAGGCATTGGACTTAGGACTAATAGTAATTTTATATACATCTGTATGTATATAAAATGTATATGTATATAACATATGAATATATGTATATGTGTGTAGGCACGCACATATGCAAAAGCACAGTCCTCTTCCACAAGGAATACACATTCTAATAAAGAAAATAACATGCAAACAACTCTGTGGGTATATATGTATGCATATTTATAGTGAAACTTAGTTTTAATATATTTTGATTATATTTAATATGATTGTTTTCCACTGTAATTCCACATTTATATTTTATGCATTTAAAAACATTATTCTGTAAAAGGTCTATAGACTTCATGTGACTGCCAAAGGGGTTTTCAACACAAAAAGACTAGGAACCCTTGGACTAGGTGATTTCTAACATCTCTTTTGACCCTAGGGTCCTATTATACAAAGCCAAATATAAGAACCAGTGTGTAGTAGAGATTCATCTATTGAAAAGGGAAGTTGAGTGAGGGAACCCGGGGAATTCCTTGCTAACGTTCTGTGATTCTAAGTTTTTGCTTGTCTCCCATCATAGCTTTGGTCTAAACGCTTTATATCTTCTGCCTATTCTTGTGTTGTCGACCTTTTGAGGAGGTCCTGCTTGAATATCCACATTAATTTCCTTTACCATAGTTTCCTGGTCCTAATCCTAAATGTTAGATGGTGACCTTCTACTGAATTTTAAAGGGTAACACTATATTCCATACAGATGTTATATGGCAGAAACTACATAGATGACTCTTTCCTATCCATTGCTAGTACTGAAAGGTTGTAAGTGCAAATATTTTCTCTTGCTTGTCTTTGAAAATGATGAGATAAAGGAGAAGAGGCTATATTAATGAATAAATTTTTCTTAATGAGTAAATATTTTCTTAATGAGTCAATATTTCTTATTTATTAAAAACTTACTGTGGGAAAAAAGCCATTAAAATGCTACTTCCTCTGATAGCCATCCAAGTAAGGCCTTTTTCATGAGCTCCATATCTGTGGAATCCAGGAGACTGAAGCAGTTCTCCAGTGTTCATCAATGTGGCATGGTGAAGAAGAAAGACTCCAAGGCTGAATTCAAAACCTGGTTCTTCCTCCTACTACCTATATGAATTTAGGCCTCAATTTCCTCAACTATAAAATATGAATATCAGACTAGATCACCACTTCTCAGCTAAACATTTACCATCTCCTTAAAATAGCAAGAATGAGACATGGAACCAAGAGTCTGTCCTCTTTCCAAAGGAAAATCACATGGAGAATTATGATGATGTGTCTCCAGGGGTTTCATATTACTTTCAGATGATGCTCTAATTAAATGCACAAATACCCTATAAAATAAAAACCATATTTACAAAATCTTCCAAGATTCATTTTACAGTGCCATTTATTTCTATGGCTACAAAAATATTGATGCAAACACTTAACAGACTTTAAAATAACTGACATTTTCATAACATTCTTCTATATTTCATTGACAAAATAATATACTATGTTATAAGAATCTGTAACAACTACCCCATTAATTAGTGCTGAGAATTTCTACCATGAGAGTCGCATACAGACATGTCATCTTCTTGATCTCAATTATAATTCACTAAGGAAAATCTCAAAATAATAAGTTAGAGAACATTTTCATTTGTAGGTGGTGACTTGTTGATAGGATTTAAGCTCCCTCAGAAGAGGAATGTTTTGTTCATTTTGTTGTATTTTGTCTTTGTATCCCCAGGGTCTGGAACAGTTATTAGGCCATTGCTTAATAAATACTTGTGAACTGAACTGAAGTCTATGTATATTGGAATCTATCTTGCTTTTAGGAGACTCTCAGAATAGATGTCTTTAATCTCCCTCAGGTGAGCATGAAAGTTTCCTTTACTGTCTTGAAAACTTTCCTTAGAACTCACTTAAAACCTTAATGCTGTGTAATGTAGCCTGTCCTCAGTAGACCTGCAGAACAGGTGCTCATCATTCTCTATAAAAACAACCCATCAAATATTTGAAATTTCTTATTTAATCACCTTAGGCTTACGTTATTCAGGATAAACAAGGAACGACTGAAAGTTATTTTTTCCCTAAGCAAGTATTTCATTTCTGCAGTTCTCCCCTGAACCCTTTCCTTTCTTCATTTACTTCAAGTATTTGGAAGGATATCACCTGGAAGAAGGGTCAGACTTGTTTTATTTTGCCCCAAGGGCAAAACCAGTAGCAATGCCTGGAAATCTCAGTAAAGCAAATTGGGCCTGGATGTCAGTAAAACCTTCCAAACAAAATGTTATCCAAAAGTTAAAAGGGCTGAATCAGTAGGTCTCCAAGCAGGAACTTGATGACCAATTCTCAAGTGTTTCAAAGAATTCCTTTTTGGATAAAAGTGTGCTAGGTGACCACTGAAATCCATTCCAAACTTTCACAATCTGTGACTGTGTGGTTCTCCAATTATGGAGTCCAATGCTGAATTCAGTAGTTTATAAAATGTTGAGTATAAATTTTCCAATATTCTTTGAATTTTATTTCATTTTTTTGGTGTGTATACCCATTACCTAACATAGTACCAGGAATACAGCTGGTAGTATGCTAAGTCCCCAGCACATAGAAAACAGCTAATCAATATTTGTTGATTTGAAATAGATTGTATTGCACTGAAGTTGCTTCAAGGAATTAGACATAGTCCCTTGAATGAAAATGGGCTGCAGGTATCAGAAAAAATAGCATGGTATAATGGAGGGAATCAGAAATATCTGAGTCAAAACTTTGCCTCTGATACTTCCCAGTTGTTGGACTATGGTCCCCTGTGTCCTAGTTTCTTCCTCTTCAAATAATACCTGTGGTACCTACTTCACAGGGTTGTTATGAGACTCAAATAAGATAACATATGCTGAATACTTTGCAAAACTTTAAAATGTCATATCCCAAGGAGCTACTATTAAGTAGTTCAAGACCACACTTGGACTTTTGAGAAGCCATGAATAAATATCAGTAATTAACAGTAGGACATTTAGAGTCAAATTAGATTCCTTTCTTTACACTTGTCTCCTGCTATCAGATTCTTATTTATTGATTTCATATATAGATGTATCACGTTTAAAATGGAATGGATATTTACCTTTGTTTTCCTTCATCCTGCCTTGTCCAGTGCCTGAGATTTACTCAATTTAATTTTTAAAAGGAATATCAAAGTACCTACTTATGGTAGGGGCAGGAGGGAATTAGACACTTTGGAATTCAAAGAGGCAATGATCTCAGAGCATATACTTGGAAGATATTGTTATCTTTCTGGTTAATTAGTATTTTTGATGTTTAATATGAATAAAATGTCAAATTACCAAAATACAACCAAGCAGGACTATACATTCTGATACGCCCTGACATAACCAGAGCAGATTACATACAGGTGACTGCACTCGTGGGAAAAGTGGGGAAGTAATAAATAAGAATTGTGTAAATCTAAAGAAGGTACAGATCATTATCAGGACAAGGTTAGAAAAATGCAATCGACTCCCTTTTAACAATCACCAACCATTATGAATCCAATTTCTTACCCAGAGGGAGGGAATCAGTAAAACAATCTGTTTTTGCTCAGTCTAGTTGTTTATCTAAAACTACAGGCAGAACTAGAAATTGTACTTCCAGCTGATATATTAACTCTCCTCACTCCGTAGGAGAGGGTGTGGGGTCCAGCTTATGGAATTTCTGTCAGATCTTTCTCCAGATCTCGTGTTCCCTAAGGGACAGACTTTGCAATGAGCAGAAACAGGAGAAAGTATCACATGCCATATGAAAATGAATCAAAGTATTTTTCTCCGTCATGTTCTTCAATGTTGCTGCTGGCTGTGTGGAGAGGTACATTCAGGAAGAGGACATATTAGAACATCGTACATTGTTTTGCACCTATAGTGACCCTTCACAGACCCAGGAGCTACATATGTTCTGCTTTTCATAAGCTTACTGGGTGCAGGGCATACAATGGAGAGTTGTTGATGACCGACCACTGTATCGTCAGCTCCAAATTAAAGAAAGTGTTGGGGATAAATTTTCCCTCAGTCACAGTCCCCTTTTACTAATAAGGTCCATCATATGAAGTAAAGCACAGTTGTCCAGAATGAGATACTGCCTTTAAAAAATATCAGAAGATATCCCTTCAGGCAAAGACCTTGTCTCTTAAAAGTCCTATAATTTTCTTATTCTATGATAAGTAGTCAGCTTTCCCAACCATGTTTATCTGAACTACAAAGTTCTTCCAGATAAGTCCCCAGATAGTTGAATTTTATTTTCCCAAATCCACATTCACGCAGATACATCACTCATGCCTGTGTTGTTTTAAATCATTTTTCTTATCGGAATTCAACTATTAAATGTGAGAGGGCTGATTCTGAGATATGGAGAAGATGCAGAATTCAATTTTGAAAAAAATTATTAAACCCCTACTACATGCCAGACAAACATGTAACAGTATAACTCAACACCTAAATGGTATATTCAGGTTCAAAAGTGAAACTAAGCCTGAAAAGGACCATTCGCTTTCCCAATCATCTTGCCTTAGTTTCAGGATATGTGTATAATGACTTCAACGAAGTACAAACACAACTATAGTACTGTTTACCGGCACAACCAGAGGTACGCAAAACAATACTTAGGTTAACCGGAATTTCCAGTAGCCCATCACCAGCAATACTTTAGCAGATGGAAGGCAGGAGAAAAGAACCCAAACCAAATAGGAATGGTTTTATCTAGCTGAATTGAACTCGAATCTTACTAACTCTCTATCTACTTCTATCCTCCCTACTACTGTAGTGTCTCTCGTGTTCAGATGATAGGCCTTTAAGAAAAAACACCCTAAACTATCAGGTAATATCACCCTGCCAGTCAGCATGGCATTTTATCACAATCTCTACAACAAGTCACTAAAACCTCCTTTGGGATAAGCCAGAACAGTGCTTGGACAATATTGGTCAGCTCACAATGCTGTGAAATGTATTTGTTTATTTTTTTGATACTATGATTTTTTTAAAAAGAAGATCACAGAATAGTTCAAGTAAACATCATAAGCTTTAAAATAAATCCAATTCAAACCCAAAGTATTAAACAACATGTCTTGTTCTTGGCACCTTGATCTCAATAGATCTGGACATCGAACTATTGAGTTAATAGCTTATTTGAGTTGGGCGCTTTGAAAGGTATGAAATAACAGGGACTCAGGAACAGGAAGCAAGTTATTTTTCTTCCTGGCAACATGTTCAAGTTGAACAAGTAAACATATGTGTATGTACCTCCTAAGCATTACCTAATCTTAACCTTTAAATGTTGTCTATTGAAAACAATATATCCTACTGTTACTATTCTGATCCACTTACTTTAGATTCAACAAGTGAATTATTTAATTTATGAAAAACATCATTTAGTACTAATAGTAACAATATACTATATTTAAATAGTGCCTTCTATTAGGAGTTCCATGAAAAGACAAACAATGGAGAAAGAATTCTCCCAATATGACCATTATTTTCTTGTTGCTCAGTCAATTCAGTTATGTTCAGCTCTTGGTGACCCCATTTGGAATTTTCATGGCAGATACTGTGGAGCGGTTTGCCATTTCCTTCTCTAGCTTATTTTATAGATGAAAAACTGAGGCAAACAGGGTTAAGCGGGCTGCCCAGGGTCCCACAGTTAGTAAGCATCTGAGGCCAGATTTGAACTAATGAAGATGTCTTCCTGATTTCAAGTACAATGTTCTATCCACTTCACCACCTAGTTGCCCTGAAATATTGCTACTATGAAAGGTTAATACCCCAAAGGGGAAAGTAGAGGCACATGGTAGACATTTTTTAACCATTCAAACATTATTTTAATTTCTTTCCTATTCTCATCATTTGCTGCTTCCCTCAAATACCTGGCAATGTCCTGGGCTCTAGAGATTGAGAAATACATAGCAAGTTTGGGTTCTTTACACTTAACCTAGACCATAGTTGGTCTAGGTCAGACTGAAATGACCTTTGAGGCAAAGTGGCATATGGCTGAGGGACCAAGACCCAGCTAAGATTCGGGTCTGCTATCACACTGATACATTTGTGAGTAAAACTTGCCTGATTAATGCAAATAATGAATCCTGTGGTCACAGGGATTCAAATTCACACTATTCAAAGTTATAGTGATGTAAAATATGGTCAATGGTTCAAGCCCAAGGGAAATATGTAGTACTAATTCATTAAAATGCTGTCACTTCAGAGAATTCATTATTCACACTAATCAGGATCTGGCTATATCCTATTTGGCCATATTATCCTAGCTGCAAGAAGCACCTCACAATATACATACAGACATGTATGTATGCATATAAACAAACAGGTATATATATACATAGGTACAAATACACACATATATGTATATATTCATATCCATATGTATGCACTTATATATATACACATATTATATAGCTAGATGTATATAATATATACACACATATATGAGTATTTTTAGAGATATTTGCTGTATTTCTGAGACCTAGTTAGTATAAAATTCCCACATGCTGCTCTGCCTTTTACTAAAACAGACTGTGAATCATGTTTTTGAGAATGTTAGGAATAGTTTCATGGATATTTTATTGTTAAATACTCCTCATGCATAGCAGTTTAAGAAAAAAGTGGAGAGGAGCTGCTATTTCCCCCTTTCTCCAAGTTCCTCAAGCACAGAGGCTATTTCTTAGAATCGTTCTGTTTGATGCTGAATCTAACACAATGCAAGGACCAAGAAAGCAGTTCAATAAGTATCTGTTGATCAATTAGTTGATTTCCATCCTAGATCTTGAAAGGAATTTTCTAAAGCTATTTATTGGGGCTCAACAATCCAGCAGGTCTTCTGAGCACATTTTACCTGAGGCATTTTGCTTCCAAGTATCCTCTTTATGAAACCAGCTAAGTCAAAGACCTTTGGGAGCCTGATGATACTGATCACCTCAGAGTTCCACTGTTGATATACCCAACAGGTTTCACTAAAGCTCTATGTGCTCTGAAAACAAGGGGACAGGAAATCCCCAAATTGTATTCGGGTGACAGGGTCTCAAAGGTTTGCATCTGACTCTGTGTGCACTCACTTATCGTCCAAAGCTTTCCAGCATTTGCTGGGACTCCGTGGGACTGCATGTAGGCTCACTAAAATTGACAGGCAGGCAGTTTGCCTCATCTCAAACCCAGCAGGTGATGCAGTCTCACAATGAGTTTCGCTATCCACACATTTCAGAGCTGAGCATATGGCCAGAACGGGAGACTTAATATCGTTTCAATGGCTTCCTGTCTTGTTGACCTGCTGCGTTTGCTGTCTAAAGGTAGTTTGTGTAATTTCAAGATTCCTGGCTTTGCTGCAATCTTTCCCTCCAAAGGGCCACATGTTGTGGTTATAAGGTACTAGTTGAGTAAGTAGCATTTAGTGTTTCCAGATTGTCTCTGGTAAACTTTTACATGCAAGTTCAGCAGGGTGACGTACTCTAATGGAAAAGGAATGCAGTGTTTATTCACTTTTCAAGTTTACCCAGGAGATAACATCACTCTCCCCTTTCAGAAAATTGGTTCAGCAGACTCCACAGTTGCAGGAGATTAAACAGACAAAGCATGTAGGGGAAAACATGCCTGTCAGAAGAAAGTTGTCCCATCCTCCATCAATCTTTCTATCTAATCTGTGTGGATTGATTTGGAGTTTCTTCCAGTTGCCTTCAGACTCATCTTCAGAATACTTCAGATTAACTCCCAAAGATGCATGTTGGGACTGAATGAAGAGATGATATGACAGCAGTGAGGGCCCAGTTGAAATAAGATAAGAATATGTAGAGACTCCATCCAGGATGATTCTGAAGTTTCTTTCCAGTCTTCTTTGAACTTTTCAATAGCTTTCCTTCCATATCTAAACAGGTCAATTCCTCTGTCATACAAACATGTAATTTCTAAATCAAAAGAATGTGAATTCTGCTTTTCCCCAAAAATGACAAAGTGAGAAAATGATAAAGGAAATGTCTAGTGACAAAACAAACAAAGAAAAAAGCAACCTCTTTGATGTTCATGCTTACCCCTTAAGTATATCTTCAGGTAGTAAAGTAGACCTGAAGCCAGGAGGACATGGGTTTGAATCCCACTTCTGACATGTATTAGCTGAGTGACCACGGGCAAGTGATTAATTTCTCCCAGCCTTAGTTTCCATATCTGTAAAGTAAGAACACTAATAGCTAGTATTTACATAATGTTTTAAAGTTTGCAATGCTTACTTGATTTGGGTTTCAACATAATTCCGAGAGGGGCTAGTCTCAATTTCATAGAAAAGCAAACTGAATCTGAGAGCAATTAAGTGACTTGCTCAGGGTCACAAAGCTTCTAAGTACCTGAGGCAGGTCCTGACTTCCAAGTCCAGAGATCTATGCATTTCTCCACATCTGTAGTATCTACCTTAAAGGTTGCTATGAGACTCAAATGAGACAAACATGTCAAACTCTTTGCAGGCCTAAAATGTTTATTATTTATAAGTCAACAAAGGTGAGGAAGCTTCCTCCATTCCTTCTTTGAACCTACGCTGTTGCTGGAGAAAGAGCTGAAAAGGTGCTTCTCAGACCATTAGATCCTTTAGAATGATATAAAATCAAACACATTATTTAATTCTCTAGCATACTCCCTGAAATAAGTATGACACATTTCTTGATTTATGCCTGAACCTCCCTATTCACCAATGTTCAGTCCCTGACGCGCCATTATTCTGCCTCTGAACTCTCTGAAATCAAAGTCCTATCTTTCCCACCTTTAATTCAGAACTGTCCCTAGGAATTCTGGTACCTGTAGCAAAGTTGGTGGGTAGGCAAATCAAGGATGATTGAGAGGATATTGCCTGGCAGGGAATATAAAACAAATTTATTACACACAATAAAAAATATCAAAAAGAGGGTAGCAGGGCCAGAATCCATAGACAGTCATGAAAAAATTACCCTCAGATGAGTGCCATTTTCCTTCTCCAGGATCCTACGTCATCACAAAGACTTACTGTGCTTAATGGTTTTGAGTGAGCTATAGCATCATTAACAAATTCTCTGCAAGGAATGGGATAAAATATATTAGGTAGCATATGTTTGGCTAGGATATGTGTGAGAAGGAGCATGGCACAGAGTCATAGACTTTGCAATGTAGTCTCACAGGGCAGCCCTTGAGAGGATCTTAAAAGGGAAGGGCAGGAAAGGTGTCAAAGCCCACATACAACTGGACCTACAGCCAAACTGGACAGTTCCCCAGGACTTGATGGGAGAGGCAGAAAAGAAAATAGGTTTGCTGGGTTAGAGGGTGAAAGCATGAGTCAGAAGATCAATCACTTGCGTGGGAGGGAACACAACCTTTGTAGTCTAGGCTCACAGGGCAACCCTCAGAGAGTTGAAGGGGGAAAGAAAATATCAGATGGTAGTGAAGCAAAGGGGTAATATCCTTTCTCATGATTTAGTTACACTAAAAAACCTTCCACCTTCCACCTCCCCAGGTTAGTTATATCTCTCTTGGCTCCTAACTGATAGTAGAGACTCAGCATCTTTAATTGATCAAAATAAGTGGGAAGCCAAGACCCAGAGTTGGAAGGCATGTGCAAAGTCATATGTTCCAAAACATACCTGAACAAGAATCCCTTTCACAATATAAGTAATTATTGGTCACCCAGTCTCTGCCAGAAAATTTTCACTAGAGGGGAACTCCACCACTTCCAAAGGTAACTTATTTCACTCTGAATACCTCTGTTAGGAAGTTTTGACTTGCATCAAGTAATTTAGAATGAATTTAGAAGTCATTTTGTCCAGTTCCCTTGTTTTGCTGGAGACCGAGAGAGTGACTTGCCCAGAATAGGAAGTGGCAGGATCTGAGTTGAAAACTACATTCTTTGACTCCACATCGAGTATTTTTTCTGCAGGTTCAGACTGAGACTAATCTTTATAGTTTATAAACCTAAAAGGAATCACAGTATATGAATAATATTAAGATAAAGGATGGAAAATGTCTTCTTAGAAGAGATCAGAGCAATGCTGATAAAAATATGGCCAAAACTGGGAATAGGAGATTTAGGTATAATAATTTAGGAATTAAACAGAACCATGAAAATAAAAAGAAATTAATTTGTATTGAAAACTTTCTACTGAGTTTAAATCAGAGACAATTCATTTTTGCTGGTTGCTTTCACATTGAGTGCTGTGAATGTCTACTACCCACAGGAACATCTAACTCTAGGCTGCTTTCAGTCAATCGATTAACCAGTATTGGTTTAACACCAACTCTGTGCCAGGCACCATGCTTGGGGATACAAAGTCTGCTTTGCAGACTTTCCATGGCCAAATCTATACTGTCCTTTTCTCTCACACTTGATTATATTTTGGTGTCTTCCCTGGTACTGTAACCCATCTTTCTTGTTAAAAGACATATCTTTAAATTAATTTTTGTCAGTTAAAGTCTAGTTTGGAACCAAAGTATGCACCTTTTTCATATCAAACATTTACTGCAGTGCAGTTTTTATAGCAGGATATTGACGGACAAGGTTACTAGGTGGTGCGGTGAATGGAGTGCTGGACCTGAATTCAGGAAGACTCATCAAATCTGATCTCAGATGCTTACTAGCTGTATGACCCTGGGCAAATTACTTAATTCTGTGTGCCTCAGTTTCCTCATCTGTAAAATGTGCTGGAGACGGAAATGGCAAACCACTCTAGTATCTTTGACAAGAAAATCCCAAGTGGAGTCATGAAGAGTGAGATATAACTGGCCTGACTGAACACAAAAATTGATGGATTGCATCTGGATGAAGAAAACCATCTACAGAAGCACAACAGAGTCAGACTCTTTCTACGTATTCCTTTTCTGTGTATTTTTATTTCCTTTCAACATAACTTAAAAGCAATGTGATAGCTTTAACTATGTTTTTGCATCTACTCCCCTTTTCCAGGAAAATCTCTTCCCTTAAGGCATTTTTTCTACGGAATTATTTTTCCCATTAAGAAGTAAAGGGGTAGGGTGGAGTAAGGACGTAACCTTTAAGCAATCATTCTTTTTTTTCTTTTTCTTTTTTTGCATAGCACGTCCCAAGGCAGCTAAACAGTCCAAAGTCTTATTTATAAAGTTAGAAGAAACCTTCAGAGGTCAATGTGTCCCTATCCCTGCTATTTCCATGCTACGTGACCTGGAACTTCTGGGTTTCACCCAAACAAACACTTATACAACTACCTACTTGAGAAAGATCTAAAGATCTTTTCCTAGGAAATCCTCCCTCTACCTGCACACAGTCCACAGGATCTCTTCATGAGCTATGCAACCCCAGCACCATGACTAGTAAATAAGAGCTTCACTCCCCCTTCTTCCTTTTCGTTTTGGTTGGGACTGAGTGAGTCATACAGGATGTATTGGAGATTTAAGCCCATTATCTTTTCCCGAAAACTCACCCCCTCTTTCAAACTTTCCTAAAGAGAGTAAAGATACCATTATGTTTCTAGACCCAGGTTCTAAGCCTCAGTGTCATCTCACTTCTATAAATAATAGACAAATACTGTCATTTCTACTTCCACAGCATCTCTCCTATCTGAGTTGTCCTCTCCACTTACCCAGTCACCACCCTAGTTCAGACCCTCACCACGCCTTGCCTGGTTAATGAAATGACCTCTTAATTTGTTTTTCTTGCATCAAAACTCTCTCCAGAATAAATCACTATGCACATGTACACCATAGTGATTTTTGTAAAGCACGGATCTCACTTCTGTCACTCTCTACCCCCAATTCAATAAACTGCAGCCTATTGGCTCTAAGATCAAATAAAAACTCTGGAGGCTCCTCATAACCTGACCCTAACTCACTTTTACAGCATTTACACAATTCCTACCCACATTCTATGGTCTAGCCAAAGGGACCTTTTTATGGCTTCTCACACTCTGACAAAAATACAACTGTAATATTCAAGCACGAACGGAAAATTTAGGTATAACAAGTTAGGAAGTAAGCAGGACCATAAAATAGAAAGAAATTAATTTATGCTGAAAGCTTTCTGCTGAGTTTAAATCAGAGACATTTCACTTTTGTGAGTTGTTTTTACCCTAGGTATTGTGAATATCTAAAACCCACAGCTAAAAAGCTATGATATTCACTGACCACTATGTTTTCTTATTGTACCATCTATTTTTCAATTCAAAAATATGTTTAAAAAGGAAATTTACTTGCTTGGCTGGTCAAACTGATCAAATTAACTAAAAAATTAATTACCAACAGTTATTATTTAGACGTCTACCATATTCCCCAGGACATACACAGGGATTTTTCAAAATAAAAATATATTAAGCCACATTGTTATAGCTAAATTATTATTATTAATATTTTACTGAGAGCAAAAGAAAATTTTGGTACTACTACAATAATGATGATAATAACATGTATAGTACTTACTATGTGCTAAACTCTATGCTTTTCAAATATTATCTCATTTGATTCTCACAATAACCCTGAGAGGTAGGTACTACTATTACACCTATTTTACAGATGTGAAAACTAAGGCAAACAGAGATGAAATGATTTACTCAGGGTATACAACTAGTATGTGTCTGAGGCCAGATTTGACTCAAGTCTTTATCTACTGGATTTATTTCATCTTTAGCCTATCCTCCTTTAATTATAATTTTATGCACATATATTATGTTAGCATTAGAGTGAAATGATATAATTTATTTAAAAAGTAAATATGGGAGAGCAAAGTCAAGATGGCAGATCAGAGGCAGCAACCTCTTCAGTTTCCCAAAAATAGGTAAAATCTCCCAATGTTCCCTTCCAAATAACTTTAAGATAATGTATCAAATCAAATTTTGGAGTGGCCCAACCAACAAAACATCAGGTGATATATTTTTCCAGTCTAAGATAATTTAAGAAGTCAAGAAGAAAGGTCTATAACACCAGGGTGGTAGCTAGCCCAAAGTGCACATGGCTGAAGCACCCAGGCTAGATGTTGGAGGTAGCCCTGACAGCCACAGAAGCAGTAGCAGCAGCTTTGGGACCTCTCATCCCAGAAACGATGAGAGGGTCAGACAACTGGTCAGAAAGAGATTGCAGAGGATCCCGTTTGCTTCCCCTGCATACAGCTGGTACCAATTGGCAACTCAATTGTCCATCCACAATTATGCAACTATGCTCCAAGATGGAAAGGGGTGATTGTGATTGGTCTCAAGTGAGTAGAGATTCTGGTTGCAGTTCCAAGGCCAAGAAGAGCACACAGAGAGAGTTAAAATAAGGAGATGGAGCAGAATCTATTATTTTTGAGCTGAAATAAAAAGTACCACCAAGCCTGAAACCAGGAAGACCTGAGTCCAAATCTGGCCTCAGACATTAGTTGAGTGATAAATCATTTAATCTCTGTTTGCCTCAGTTTCTCCAAAATGTAAATGATAATAGTACCTATCTCTCAGGGTTGTTGCAAGGATGAAATAAAATAATATTTGAAGTGCTATATATGTTATTATTAGTAGTAGTGTTAGTATCATTGTAGTAGGACCAAAATCCTTTATCATGATCTTAGACAAAGGAAAAGCAAAAATTGTAATGGGGGGAGGGAGGGAGAGAGAGAGAGTGTGTGTGAGAGTGTGAGAGAGAGAGAGAGAGAGAGAGAGAGAGAGAGAGAGACAAAGAGGAATCAGGAAAACTACATTTTCTTTTATTTGACTTTTTACATTCATTTTCACAAAATTTTGGGTTCCAAATATTCTCCCCTTTTATCCCCTCCCCCCACCCCAATACACCAAGCATTCTAATTTTCCCTATAACCAATCTGCCCTCTCTTCTATCATCCCTCCCTTCTCTTGTCCCCATCTTCTCTTTTGTCCTGTAGGGTCAGATGACTTTCTATTCCCCATTAACTGTATTTCTTATTTCCTAGGAGCAAGAACAATACTCAACAGTTGTTCCTAAAATTTGGAGTTCCAAATTCTCCCCATCCCTCCCTCCCCACCCATTCCCTTTGGGAAGGCAGGCAATTCAATATAGGCCCTATCTGTGTAGTTTTGCAAATGATTTCGATAATAGTTGTGTTGTGTAAGACTAACTGTATTTCCCTCCATCCTATCCTGCCCCCCATTGTTTCTATTCTGTCTTTTGATCCTGTCCCTCTCCAAGTGTTGACTTCAAATTGCTCCCTCCTTCCATTGCCCTACCTTCCATCATCCCTCCCTCCCTGTTTTTCTCCTCCCCCACTTTTCTGTATTGTAAGATAGGTTTTCATACCAAAATGAGTGTGTATTTTATTCCTTCCTTTAGTTGAATGTGATGAGGGTAAACTTCATGTTTTTTTCCTCAGCTCTCCTCTTTTTCCCTCCACTAAAAAGTCTCCTGCTTGCCTCTTGAATGAGAGATAATTTACCCCATTCCATTTCACCCTCTCTCCTCCCACTACATTTCTCTCTCACCATTTACCTTAATTTCTTTTAAGATATGGTCCCATCCTATTCAATTCACTCTGTGCTCTCTGTCTCTGTATGTGCGTGCATGTGTGTATGTGTGTGTGCACATGTGTACATATGTGTGTGCGTGTATGCATGCATGTGTGTGTGTGGTCCCACCAACTACCCAGATACTGAAAAGTTTTAAGAGTTACAAATATTCTCTTTCCATGTAGGAATGTAAACAGTTCACCTTTGGTAAGTCCCTTATGACTTCTCTTTGCTCTTTACTTTTTCATGCTTCTTCTCATTCTTGTGTTTGAAAGTCAAATTTTCTTTTCAGCTCTGGTTTTTTCATCAAGAAGGCTTGAAAGTCCTCTGTTTCATTGAAAGACCATATTTTCCCCTGAAGTATTATACTCAATTTTGCTGGGTAGGTGATTCTTGGTTTGAGTCCTAGTTCCTTTGACTTCTGGAATATCCTATTGCACACCCTTCGATTCCCTAATGTAGAAGCTGCTAGATCTTGTGTTATCCTGATTATATTTCCACAATACTGGAATTGTTTCTTTCTAGCTGATTGCAATATTTTCTCCTTGACCTGGGAATTCTGGAATTTGGCCACAATGTTCCTAGGAGTTTCTCTTTTTGGATCTCTTTCAGGTGGTAATCGATGGATTCTTTCAATCCTTATTTTGCCCTCTGGTTCTAGAATCTCAGGGCAGTTTTCCTTGATAACTTTATGAAAGATGATGTCTAGGCTCTTTTTTTGATCATGGCTTTCAGGTAGTCCCATAATTTTTAAATTGTCTCTCCTGGATCTATTTTCCAGGTCAGTTGTTTTTCCCATGAGATATTTCACATTCTCTTCCATTTTTTCATTCTTTTGGTTTTGTTTGGTGATTTCTTGGTTTCTCAGAAAGTCATTAGACTCCATCTGTTCCATTCTAATTTTGAGAGAACTATTTTCTTCAGTGAGCTTTTGAACCTCTTTTTCCATTTGGCTAATTCTGCTTTTGAAAGCATTCTTCTCCTCATTAGCTTTTTGAACCTCTTTTGCCAATTGAGGTAGCCTATTTTTCAAGGTATTATTTTCTTCAGCATTTTTTTGGGTCTCTTTTACCAAGGTATTGACCCGTTTTTCATGCTTTCCTTGCATCTCTCTCATTTCTCTTCCCAGTTTTTCCTCCACCTGTCTAACTTGATTTTCAAAATCCTTTTTGAGCTCTTCCATGACCTGAGCCCACCAGACATCCACCTGGGATGTCTGGGATGCACAGGCCCCAACCTCCATGTCTTTCCCTGATGGCAAGCATTGTTCCTCTCCATCGGAAATGAAAGGAGGAAACATCATCTCTTCCCCAAGAAAGTAGCTTTCTATGGTCTTATTTTTCTTCCCTTTTCTGGGCATTTTCCCAGCCAGTTACTTGACTTCTGAGATTCCTCTGCACCCCCACCTAGATCTGCCTAGCTAGTGCTTGGGGTCTGAGATTCAAATGCTGCTTCCCAGCCTCAGGGCTTTCAGCTGCGGGAGCGGGGCTGCTATTCAATGTGAGCTTAAGTTTTGGTGCTCAGGTGGGGGCAGGGCTACTCTGCCATCTTGGCTCCTCCCCCCAGGAAAACTACATTTTGATAAAAGATACCATAGACAATGAAATATTAAAAATTTTATAGCAAGTTTCTTTGATAAAAGCTTCTTTTCTCAAAAATTTTGGAAACTGAGTCAAATTAAAAAAAAGTCATTCCCCAATTGATAAATTGTCAAGAGATGCCAACAGGAAATTTTCAGAAGAATACATCAAAGCTAGATATAATCATATAAAAATGTTCTAAATTACTACTGATTAGAGAAATGCACATTAAAACAACTCTGAGGTACCATCTCATGCCAATCAGAGATGACAAATACTGGAAGGGATGAGGGAAAATAGTAGACTGATGAACTGCTAGAGGAGTAGTGAACTGGTTCAACCATTCTGGAGAACAATTTGGAACTAGGCCCAAAGGACTATACAATTGTGTGTACTAGGTCTGTATTCCAAAGAGATCAAAATAAAAGGAAAATCACCTATCTGTACAAATATATTTATAGCAGCTCTTTTGTGGTGGCAAAGAATTGGAAATCAAGGGGATGCTCATCAATTGGGGAGCAGCCAAAGTTGTGGCATATGATCTTGATGGAGAACTATTGTGTTTTAAGAAATGATGAGGAAGAGGGTTTCAGAAATATATGAGAAGCCCTATATAAACTGATGCAAAGTGAAGTGAGCAGAACCAGGAGATCACTGTACACAGTAACAATGATCCAAGAAAATTCCAAAGGACTCATGATAAAAAAAAATGCTATCCATATCCAGAGAAAGAATTGATTAACTCTAAGTGAAAACTTAAGCATAGTTTTCTCACTTTATTTTTCTTGCTTTTTTGGCACAATATGGTTAACATCAAAATGTTTTACATGATTTCATTCATATAACTGATATATTGCTTGCCTTCTCACTAGGTATGAAAGGGGTAAAAGGGAGAAAATTTGGAACTCAATTTTTTTTAAATGTCAAAAATAAATAATGATTTTTCAAAAAATATGAATGGTAAATGTCATAATAGAAAAATATCTAGAAATATATACATGTGATGTATGTGTGGCTAGCTAGACAGACTGCAGACAGATAGACAGACAGATAGATAGATAGATAGATAGATAGATAGATAGATAGATAGATAGATAGATAGATAGATAGTGCATGCTGAAAAGATTTTTGTTGAAGAGATGTTATCAAAAAATATCTTACATTGTCAAAGACACATTTTTTTTTCTGTGCCTGTTGATTTGGGGCAGCTAGATACTATCTGACTGATTCTTGATGTGTCTTTGAAGTCTAGTCCCTGAGAGTTTTGTTCTACCCTGTCCAGTCCATAGGTTATTCACCTTAGATAACAGAAGCCAAAAAAGACTTGAGTACTTTAAACCTATTCAGTGTAATCTTTTATTCTCATTATATTCAGTCCCACACAATGGTCCTAATCTCTCCTCCAGCTTTCTGCTCTTCCCAACATAGTTTTTAAAAATTACATTTTCAATGTCCTTAGCCTCCATTGTCAACCTCAGCTCATTCTGGACTTCATCTCCCCTGACATTCTCCTCAGAGGACTTTCCTTCCATCTTCAGTTGCTTGTTTTCTTCTGTACATAACTTCAGAATTTTCACTAATCCGTGAGTTCTTTGGCAGCTACTACCAGTAGTAGTAGCTTCAGTTGTAGTAACTGCTTCAGTTTCTGGACCCTTTCCTTTTCAGAATAGTTTTATTTATGTCATTC
This sequence comes from Bettongia penicillata ogilbyi, assembly GCA_023548195.1. Classification (NCBI taxonomy): domain Eukaryota; kingdom Metazoa; phylum Chordata; class Mammalia; order Diprotodontia; family Potoroidae; genus Bettongia; species Bettongia penicillata. Next base: position 2,306,686 of record JAJHZJ010000831.1, on the reverse strand, counting down.
TAATTTCATTCTTGATAGCTTCCAATCCTTCTGAGATTGCTTGCCCCAAAATAGTACCTATTCCTTCTCTAAACTCTCTGGAATCTGCCTCCCCCCAAAAAAATATAAGGTGCACATGATCTTTTGAGTGACTTTCTTTCTCCATCATTGCCATATATTTTTATAATTTTTATAATTTATAATATATATTTATATAATGCTTTAAGTCTGACAAAACTTGATACTCGCATCAACCCCACGAAGTAGGTGCTATTATGATCCCCATTTTTCAAATGAGGAAAATCAGAGAGGTGGCAAAAGTACTGGTTTTGGAGCCAAAAGTCCCACGTTCAGATTTTGTCATTGAATACTTGTGTGACCCCGGACAAGTGACTTAATCACTCTGGGACTCAATTTCCTCATCTATAAAATGATGAGGTAGAATTGTGGCTTTTATGGTCCATCCAACTCTCAATCAATCAGAGCTCTTATAAGAGCTATGTTGGATTTGTGGATAGACATGGATGAGAACTACACAAGATGAGGATGTATTGGTGGATCAAGGGCATCATTAATACACTGAATTTTGGAAGAATAACTAAAGTTTATGAAGTCTCTCTGGAATTACTTATGTTTTCCTAAAACATCTATTTAAGAAAAGAAAAATCTTGTCTTTGTCTTTCTCTGGAAACTACATATTGTTAAAAAGTTCAAATGCATATCTAGTACATGATATTATATGTGGATTTGAATGAAAATTTGCTTCAGTTGGATTGTATAGAGCCTAGCACTACACTAAGAGAATAGTTAACATAGACCAAGCCCCATAGGGCAAGGGAGTCTGCCCTCCCCCACACCTCATCCACAGACAGTTTTGTGAAATCATGTTTAAATAATCATCAGGGACAGCCTAGAAACAGAAAATAAGTTAGCAAAACAGAAATGGTTGTGACGTCTATGAAAATGTGGAAGGATATTATCCCTTTCCCATTGGGGAGATCATTAGGAAATAGCTATAGAATACATAGCTCTAGAGCCGGGCAGGACTTTAGTAGGGATCTAGCCCAATTCTTTATTTTACAGATGTAGAAGCAGCCCTTGAAAGAATAATTAAGTCACCTGAGTCCAAGGTTACACAAGTAGTAAATTTCAGAGGCAAGAATCAAATCTAGATCCTCTGACACCAGGGCTAGCATTCTTTCTTCTGTATTCTGACTCCTCCAGCCTCCATTCATTTTTCTTCATTTCTGTCTAGCAGACTCACCTCCTCTACCACAGAGTGACTCTCTGAGTACTGGACCACTCAGCAACAGCAGCGGTGCCCCTTGAACTCAGGACCTGATGTGATTGCATCATTAGCTATCCTCTAAGAACTAGTTGCAACAAATATAATAGCAGGATGCCTGCTCCAAGTTCCATTGCCGTAGGACTGCTCCAAAGAGGATATGGGGCCCAGTCTAAATGGAAAGTTCAGCATCTCTTCCACCTGGTTACTCTTTGTTGAAACAGTTTCAGTTTGATGAAGTCTGGCATACCAGTTCATCAGCAGCAAAGCCTGCCTTCCACAAGCAATTGTACTCTGTTTGCTAAGAACTTGGAAGGGCTTTGGGAGGAGGGGGGTGTTTACTTTACTGCCTTCTTGACACTAAGACTGAGACCAAATTCCCAAAATGCTTGTATTATGCCTAAGCAGAAATATACCATTCTTTATCCCAGGGGTTAGTTTTAAATAGTCATGTTTTGCAGTGCCTGGAAAATGGGAACTGGGAATCATAAAAGGAAACAAGACATAGTAAAATATTAAAAAGGCAAGGTATTGCCTAGTGTACCTCTCTGTTTTTAAAGCCTTTTGCCTATGAAAAAAGACATTGTCCCTTTTCCCTGCTAATAAAGTAGAAATAAAGAAAGGATGAATATTGAGGCATTTATACTACCCTTTTAATGATATATAAGAGCAATGGAATCATATAAGCTAAATTGGAAAGAGGACAAGAGTGGCAGAGACAGAAATTCAAAGACAGATAAGGGCACATCCTTGCTACAGATGTCTTAGTAAAAAGCAACTAGAAAATGAGCCAAGAAAAGGATATTGAAGGAATAAGAATAGGCAAAAAGGAAACAAAACAATTACTTCTTTGCAAATGATATGACAGTTTACACTTAGAGAACCCTAGAGAGTCAACTAAAAAACCAATCAAAACAGTTAACAACTTCAACAAAGTTTCAGAACATAAAACAAATCCACAGAAATCATCAGTATTTCTCTACATTATCAGCAAAATCCAACAAGATTTAGAAAGAGAAATTCCATTTAAAATAACTAGGGGTAGTAGAAAACTCTTGGAAGTCTACCAGCTGGAACTCATATGAGAACTATATTGAAACAATGACAAAACACTATTCACACAAAGACAGATCTAAATAATTGGAAAAATATGAATTATTCATTGTTCAGACAAGCCAATATCATAAAAATGACAATATTATATCAACTATTTTATTTGGCACACTAATCAAACTGCCAAAGGACTATATTAGAGAGTTAGGAAAAAAATAACAAAATTCATCCAGAGGATTCAAAGGTCAAGGGAGTCAACGAAAATAGAAGAAAAAAAAAGGGACTGATAGTTCTAGATCCAAACAACATTGCAAAGCTATGGTCAAAATAATTAGAACTGGGTAAGAGAAGAAGCTTATCAATGAAACAGATCAGATACACAAAAACATAGAAGCGAACAAATAAAAACCAGCTAGATCATAGAAATGAGGTCAAATATCAGCTGATGACCATAATGATGCCTAAGGCATCACTTCTAAGTTCATCGTCCCCCTTCCAAAAGATTTTTTTTTAATGACCAATTCTTATTTTTAGTGTAGAAGGGTGTTTGGACTGGCAGGGGTCCGAGACCTGACTGAATTAGAGGGGTGGGTAGAATGGAGTGAGGGAGGAAGGGAGGGAAGGAGAGAGAGAGAGAGAGAGAAAGAGCATACCTTTGTTGGGGGCAGGGGTTGGGTATTAGACTTTTATTGTACCTAAAAGTTTTGAAAAGGAATAGTCTATGACAGAATAATCAGTTACTTCTAAAGAAAAACAGTCACGCTGAGAGATAGGAGATTGAATTAGGAGAATGACAGTCCAGTGGCTGGAAACTTTGAATGGGGACTTTGAATATGAACATGAATCTTCCCCTCCTCCCCACTCAGATTAGTGAAGATATCCTGCCAAGATATGTGGCCAAAGTGAGACTGCTGAAACTAGTGATATGCTTCAATTCTTACTTTATTTTGTCTCTGCCTGCAAATAGTAGACAGTTTGTTCCTGTTTTTATCTATTCTTAAATTCTACATATAAATTTCCAATTTAGTTGTAATCTTTTGAAGTAATTTTATTTTATATAAAATTTATGATCACTTATGACTAATGTGGATGGCTGGTTATTTACTCCATGATAGATAAAGGGAAATGGAGGGACCTAGCGGTTAGCTAGAAATATAAAAACTTTAAATGGATCAAAAATATAAATATCTATCCAAACAGTAGGAATTTCCTAAGTTGGGACTCAGAAAGCTATATGTGAAAGCATTTTAAGATTATAATATAAGTAATAACTTTCACCTTATGTAAGCTTCAGAAAACCAGAGAAAAATGAACCACATGGAGTTCAGGACCATTTTGATGCTGGACTAGAAAGAGAACACTGTTAGAGCCAACAGGTCCTATTCACCTTAGGCAAAGCTTCTGTTTCACTTGAGAAGGTGGAAGGGTGGGAGTTCTCAATGGGAAGACAAAAGTATGGCCAGAAAGGATTCAGATCATTTTGTAAATTTGTGCAGAAAGGGAAAGTAAAGGAGTGAATACTTAGTCAAACTTTGCCACCATAAAGTTACCTACCCTTTACATTAGTAAGGATGAAGATTTTTATTCTAAAATTGAGTCACATGAATGGATTACATAATGCTACATTTAGTATTCTATGTAATACTAAATAGACCTAAATATATTTTTAATATATAATTTATTTATTTTTCAGTTCTCAGTATTGACTTCCACAAGAATTTGAAATCAAAATTTTCTCCCCATCTCTCCCCACCCCCACCCCAGGACAGCTCCCCATCCACCCCTTCCTCCAGTCGAGCCTCCCTTCTATTACTCACCCTTCTTTCATCCCCCTTACCCTCCATTTTCCTATAGGGCAAAATAGATTTCTATATTCCATGGTCTGTATATCTTAATTTCCAGTTGCATGCTAAAACAGTTTTTAACCTTCATTCTTAAAGGTTTGAGTTCCATATTCTCTCCCTCCCTCCCCAACCACCCTCACTGAGAAAACAAGCAATTCCATATAGGTCATATATGTGTAATAATGCAAATCACTTTCATAATAGTTATGTGGTAAAAGACTAATCACATTTCCCTCTGTCCTATCCTGTCCTCCATTTATCCCATTCTCTCCCTTGACCACAATAGTGTTTGCTTCTGATTATCCCTTTCCCCAATTTGTTGTCTCTTCTATTATCTTCCCTCTCCTATCCTCTTCCCTTGCCTTCCTGCAAGGTGAAATAGATTTCCATATCCAATGGAGTGTGTGTTATTCCCTCTTTAAGCCAAATCTCATGAGAGTAAGGCTCAATTATTTCCTTTTGTCTCTCCCTTCTTCCCCTCCATTGCAAAAGCTCTTTCTTCCCTCTTTCGTGAGATGACTTGCTACATTCTCCCTCTCTCTTACTCCTAGTACATTCCATTCAACAGTAAATTTTATTTTTTTTAGGTATTCTCCCTTCATATTCAGCTCACCCTGTGCCCTCTGTCTATGTATATACATATACATATATATACACACATACACACATATAGATACATATACACACATACACCTATGAACATATACACATCTACACATATATAATATACATGTGTGTATATTATTTATTATACATGTGATTATTATATTATATTATACATTATTTATATAATATACAATATATTATATTATAACAATTATATAATATACAATATTGTACGTTATTTATTATACATGTGCACATGTTTATATTGTATATATGTAGATATGTTTATGTTCATAGGTGTATATGTATATATACATGTGTATATTATATACGTGTAGATGTGTATGTGTTCATAGGTGTATGTGTGTATATGTATATATATGTGTGTATATGTGTGTGTGTGTGTGTGTGTATATATATATATATATATATATATTATATATTCTCTCTAAGAACCTTAATACTGAAAAAGGTCTCATGAGTCACAAATAAAATCTTTCCATGTAGGAATGTAAACAGTTCAACTTTAATGAGTTCCTTAAGGCTTTTCTTTCCTGTTTACCTTTTCATATTCCTCTTGATTCTTGTATTTGAAAGTCAAATTTTCTATTCAGCTCTGGTCTTTTTAACAAGGATGCTTGGAAATCTTCTATTTCATTGAAATTCCATTCTTCCTCTGAAGTATTACATTCAGTTCTGCTGGGAGGTGATTCTCAATCCTCTCTCCTTTGACCTCCGAAATATCATGTTTTAAGCCCTTCAATTCCTTAGTGTAAATCCTGTGTTATCCTGGTTGTACTTCCACAGTACTTGAATTGTTTCTTTCTAGCTGCTTGTAATATGTTCTCCTTAACCTGGGAACTCTGGAATTTGGCTACAATATTCCTAGGAGTTTTCCTTTTGGGATCTCTTTCAGCAGGTGATTGGTAAATTCTTTCCATTTGTATTTTACCCTCTGAGTCTAGAATATTAGGGCAGTTTTCCTTGATAATTTCTTGGAAGATGATGTCTAGGATCTTTTTTTATCATGGTTTTCAGGTAGACTAATAATTTTTAAACTATCTCTCCTGGATCTATTTTCCAGATCAATTGTTTTTCCCATGAGATATTTCACATTGTCTTCTATTTTTTCATTCTTTTTGTTTTGTTTTATAATTTCTTGGTTTCTCAAAATCATTAGCTTACATCTGCTCCATTCTAATTTTTTAAAGAACTATTTTCTTCAGTGAACTTTTGAACCTCCTTTTCCATTTGGCTAATTCTGCTTTTTAAAGTATTTTAATTCTCATTGGCTTTTTGGGCCTCTTTTGCCATTTGGGTTAGTCAATTTTTGAAGGTGTAATTTTCTTAGTATTTTTTGGGTCTCCTTTAGCAAATTGTTGACTTGCTTTTTGTGATTGTCTTGCATCATTCTCATTTCCCTTTCCACTTTTTCCTCCACCTCTCTTACTTGATTTTCAAAATCCTTTTTGAGCTCTTCCATGACCTGAGACCATTGCATTTTTTTTGGAGATTTTGGATGTGGAAGTCTTGACTTTTATGACTTCCTTTGATGGTATACTTTGTTCTTCCTCATCCAATGGGATGGAAGAAAATACCTTTTCACCCAAAAAGCAACCTTATTTTGCCCCTTTTTTAGGCATTTTCTCAGCCAATTACTTGACTTTTGAGTTCTTTGTCAAGTGAAGGTTATACTCTAGGGACCTGCAAGTTCTCAGTTCCTCCAAGGTGACACAATCGAGAGAGGAGTTTACTCCTCTTCTGGCCTACACCCTGGTCTGGAAGCAACCAAAAGTACTCTTTTCTGCCCTGGAGTTGTAAGTGGAATCCCCTCTCCACAGCCACCACTAGCTTCACCATACCAGCAACAGCACTCCTTCTCACCCAAGGACCACCACTCAGGACTGAGACCCAGATCAGCTGCTTCGTTCCCCCAGGGTCTTTAATCCAGGGCTCAAAAAGTGGAACCTGCTTCAACAGTGGCTGCCATCCTGGGGTCAGGGCTGGGACTGGACCAAGCCACCCTCTCACTCAGGTGAAAGAGCTTTCTTACTGACCTTTGAAGCTGTCTTTGGTGTTTGTGGATTGAGAAATCTGAGAACCGCAGCTGATGCCCATGATCCTGTGCCCTGTAGCCTGTTCCAGTCCTGTTGATGTCACGTGGCCCACACTTCCATTCCACTCTGCTCTGCACAGTGTGATAGAACTTTCCTGTTGGCCTTCCAGGCTGTCTTAGACTGAAAATCTGTTTCACTCTGTCAATTTGTGGCTTCTGCTGCTCTGTGATTTGTTTAGAGTCATGTTTATAGGCATTTTATGAGAGCCAGAGCAAGTCCTTCCTTCTACTCTGCCATCTTGGTTCCACCCCCTAGACTTTAATATATTACTCCATTTAATTCTATATAGACCTTAATAAAATTCTCATGTAATACTTAATATATGGTCTGACTAGGGCATAGTGTAACAGGACCATTAAATCACTATTCCTGGAAGCTATGGTTGTCATTGAAGATCAAAATCACATTTTTTGCCCATATATCACATTTTGACCCTGATGATGAGCTTACAGACCACTAAAATCCCCAAATCTTTTTTTCTACAAATACTTAATCACTGTCTCCACCAACTTATACTTGTGGGATTAATTTTTTTTAACAATAAGGAAATGATTACTTATTCCTATTAAATTATACCTCGCTAGATTCATCCCAATTTTCTAATCTGTTGAGACATTTTTAAACACTCACTCCATCATCCACCATATGGATTATCCCTCCTAGCTTTGTGTTGTCTAAAAATTAGTTAAGCATGTCATCAATGTCTTTATCCAAATAACTGGGGAAAATGTTGCCCAGTAAAGAAAGAAGTACAGGTCCTTGGGCACTCCATTGCTGACTTCCAATCTGGTATCAAAGCACTGAAAAATAATCTTTGGGTCTAGGCATTCAGCCATTTCTTAATCAGCTAAACTGTAGTTTAGCCAAGTTCACATATTTCCGTCTTTTCCCCAGAATAATATAAGATGTTTTGTCACACATTATCCTAGAATCTAGAGAAACTATATCTACAGTTATTTTCTGACCTACAAGTCTAATGAATCTGTCAAAACAGGTAATAATGTTTTGATGTTATCTATTCTGCACAAAGTGATTCTTGTTCTTTGTAATGACTACTTCCTCTCCTATGTGTTCACTAACTATAGCTTTAATAATACATTATAGTATTTTGCTTGGAATTGAATTTTAGTTCTGTAGACTATTGTGTACCAGCCCCATTCTTTTCTTGTTTTGAAGCCAGGAACTTTTGTTCTCTCAGTAGAATGTGAAGTCCTTGAGCACAGGGACTGTCTCTCAATTGCCTTTAAATCCCTAGTGCCTAGTCTATTGCCTGACACATAGTGGCACTTTACAAATACTTCCTGAATTGAATGGAATTGAATTATCAAGTCTTAGAGTTCTTTTTCTAATTCTTTAAAAATATACAACATATTCAGCCTTATACTGACAACCAACAAGGTCTTTGCTGATATGAATAGACAGATCTGGCATACAAACATAGGAAATAAAATCAGCCTGGACAAAGTCATTTGGCTTCTTTAACAAGGACATAAATTGTGTTTTAAAGGCTTTGAGGCTATAAAATTTTAGGAGGCTCTTCATAGTTTTAAGAATGAGTTGTTTTGTCTATTGTGTCCCAGACTTCTGATACAACAATGCGGAGAAATCTTCTATGACTATTTCCAATCTTTAAATTTAATTGAGGAACTTCATTGTTTTCCTCAACTTGAACTGTACTACTAGGTGAACCAAAAAACCCTTTGAGCACTTATCTTTTAAATGATAAAGTAGGTACAAAAGCACTCTAGAGCTATCCTGTTGTTTAAACCTTTTTTCCCCATCTTTTTCTTTTAAAGATAAACATACCATGTTAAAAGGAATTCTTGAAATTTAGGATTTAAAAATTCTTTTCTGTTACAAATAATATATAAATGGTTTAACTGCCTATTAGGTATCTCTACCTCAAACTCAAACTTGTCCAAAATGTCAATCTTTATCTTACATTCTAAACCTACCCTATTTTTTCCTCCAAATTTCTCTGGTTCTGTTCATAGTGCCATAGTCCTCAAGGTTCAAAACCTTGGAGTTACCTTTCCTCTCCCTTAACTCTATATTTGCTTAGTTTCCATGTCCCATCGAGTCTACCTTATTAAAATTTATCATATCTGCACTTTCATCACAACTAACCCTACTTAGGAGCACATGCCCCCTCACCCAAAGTATTGTAAATTGCCTTTTAATTCATTTTCTTGCCACATTCTAATCTCTCTCCAACCCATCCTTCCCAATGGTGCCCTAGAAATCTTTCTGATGCAACATTCTAATCATGTCACTCCTTTCCTCAAAAATTGTCAGTAGTTTCCATTGCCTACCGATTAAAGTACATACAACTGATCCTGTAATTTATAAAATTCCAAAATAAAAAATCTAGAGCAGAAAGGGATCTTAGAGGTCACTTAATTCAAAATCTAGATTAATCTGGTTCAGTGAGGTTGTATTGGAATAGCATATATAGGCTCTGAGAACAAGTCAGCCCTCCTCCATTCTTTTTATCCTGCTTACTTCATGTTACTTGCTCTTTCTCATAGTCTAATTTCTAGACAAATGGAACTGCTTTGCATTTCTTATTCTAAATCTATTCTCTTTTACTCTTTCATTTTCTCACTGTCTGCTTATCACATAGGATCAAATGATCAGATATTAGAGAGGAAAGGAACCTGAGAAACCATCTAAACCAATCATCTCGTTATATATATGGATGTATGTATGTATAGATGTATGTATGTATATGTATATGTAAATGTATGTGTGTGTGTGTTCCTAGGTGTGTATAATGGAAACTGAAGATCATAGTGGTTAAATAACTTACTTATTTTAACCCTGCTGGAATGTGAACCCAGATTATCTGTATCTAACATTCTTCAGCACTCTATGTTGCCTCTCAATCTAGAAAGAAGTCTCCTTCCTCCCACTATCTGTTTATTGAAGTCCCCCCTCCCTGTTTTTCAGGATCCATCTCTGACTCCTAATCTTCCATAAATCCTTTCTTTATGTACTCTCGTCTTCTCAAGTTAATAACAATTTCTCCATCTCCAAATTTCCATAGTATTTTGCCTTAACCTCCCCCAGATTTTTATCATGTTTTCCTCTCTTCATAATTATTTGTGCATAAATCTTTCCTGTTATATTACAGTAGATTATAAAATTATTGAAAATAAAGTACATAGTATATTAATATTTATTTTATTTATCTCTGAGGAAAATACTTACTTCAATAACAGAGGTTTAATGATTTTAATTGAATCAATTGAAAACCATAAAATCAATATCTCATTCTTTACTTTTTGTGAAATTAATAGGGATGCTAAAGGGATTTATGGGATATTTAGTCAGCTAAGTGGTACAACAAATAGGACACTGGACCTGGACTCAGGAAGACTTGAGTTTGAATCCAGCCTCAGACACTTACTAGATATATAATTTTAGGAAGTCACTTAACCTCTATTTGCCTCAGTTTGCTCAACTATAAAATGGGAGCAATAGCAGCACCTAATTTCCAAGGTTGCTATGAGGATTAAATGAAATAAGATTTGTAATAATTTATAATTATATTTTTACATATTATATATATGTATTGTATCTATTATATTACATGTTTATACGTATATCACATATTTATGTACATTATAATTATATGCTTATAGATTATAAATTACATTAATAACTATATAATTTACAATGATTACATAATAATAATAAAAATATTAACACAATGGCTGGTACATAGGAGGTACTATAGGAATGCTAGCTGTTATTGTTATTATTAGTAAATACTATCCCTTTTCCCACTGCTGGTAAAATAGACATAAAGCAAGAATGGAAATTTAATCCTCTTTATTGAAAGAAGCAAGGGGGTGGAGCCAAGATGGCGGAGTAGAAAGACTCACGTTTGCTAGCTCCGAACCCACAGCCCATATATTTCCTGCAAGAAGAACTCCCCACAAATTCTGAAGCACTGCAAGGCACGCAGAAACACAGTGGAAAAGATTTCCGTTCCAGAGAGCCCTGGAGAGTTGTCCCCAGGGGTCCGTCGTGCTCTGGACATGGAGCCCAGCCCTGTGCTGCCCTGGCCGAGCAGCCTCAGAGGAGCAGATCTGACCAGGCCTCAGGTACGGAATCTCCGCGGCTGGGAAGGTCCCTCCACCCACAGATGCTATGGGTCGGTGAGAGAGACTTCTGGGCTGGCTGAGAGGAGAGCAGGGTGTCTCCGTGACTCGGGCCCCCTCAGGAGGAAGCTGTGGAGGGAGTGGCAGAGGCAGCGGGGGCGGCCCGGGACTCCCTGAGCAGCAGGCAGAAGTTCAGGGCCATTACCCAAGGTCTCTGCATAAACCCCCTGAGGGAACTGAGCCTGGGAGACAGCCCTGCCCCCACCTGCCCCATTACTGAAGATCTCTGCATAAAGCCCCTGAGGGAACTGAGCCTGGGAGGTGGCCCTGCCCCCACCTGAGCACCAGAACTTAAGCTCACATTGAATAGCAGCCATGCCTGCCGCGGAAAGCCCTGAGACTGGGAAGCAGCATTTGAATCTCAGACCCCAAGCACTAGCTGGGCAGATCTAGGCGGGGCAGTGGAGAGGAATCTCAGAAATCAAGTAACTGGCTGGGAAAATGCCCAGAAAAGGGAAGAAAAATAAGACTATAGAAAGCTACTTTGAGGAGGCACAGATGTTCCCGCCTTTCAATTCTGATGACAAGGAACTATTCTTACCATCAGGGAAAGACGTGGAGGTCGGAGCCTCTGTATCCCAGACATCCCAGGGGGATGTCCGGTGGGCTCAGGCCATGGAAGAGCTCAAAAAGGATTTTGAAAATCAAGTTAGACAGGTGGAGGAAAAACTGGGAAGAGAAATGAGAGAGATGCAAGGAAAGCATGAAAAACAGGTCAATACCTTGGTAAAGGAGACCCAAAAAAAATGCTGGAGAAAATAACACCTTGAAAAATAAGCTCACTCAATTGGCAAAAGAGGTTCAAAAAGCCAATGAGGAGAAGAATGCTTTCAAAAGCAGAATTAGCCAAATGGAAAAAGAGGTTCAAAAGCTCACTGAAGAGAATAGTTCTCTCAAAATTAGAATGGAACAGATGGAGGCTAAGGACTTTCTGAGAAACCAAGAAATCACCAAACCAAACCAAAAGAATGAAAAAATGGAAGAGAATGTGAAATATCTCATGGGAAAAACAACTGACCTGGAAAATAGATCCAGGAGAGACAATTTAAAAATTATGGGACTACCTGAAAGTCATGATCAAAAAAAGAGCCTAGACATCATCTTCCATGAAATTATCGAGGAAACCTGCCCTGAGATTTTACAACCAGAGGACAAAATAAGGATTGAAAGAATCCATTGATTACCGCCTGAAAGAGATCCAAAAAGAGAAACTCCTAGGAACATTGTGGCCAAATTCCAGAATTCCAAGGTCAAGGAGAAAATATTGCAATCAGCTAGAAAGAAACAATTCCAGTATTGTGGAAATACAATCAGGATAACTCAAGATCTAGCAGCTTCCACATTAAGGGATCGAAGGGCGTGGAATAGGATATTCCAGAAGTCAAAGGAACTAGGACTCAAACCAAGAATCACCTACCCAGCAAAACTGAGTATAATACTTCAGGGGGAAATATGGTCTTTCAATGAAACAGAGGACTTTCAAGCCTTCTTGATGAAAAGACCAGAGCTGAAAAGAAAATTTGACTTTCAAACACAAGAATGAGAAGAAGCATGAAAAAGTAAACAGCAAAGAGAAGTCATAAGGGACTTACCAAAAGTGAACTGTTTACATTCCTACATGGAAAGAGAATATTTGTAACTCTTAAAATTTTTCAGTATCTCGGTAGTTGGTGGGACGACACACACACACATGTACACACGTGCATGCACACACACATACACACGTGCACACACATACAGAGACAGAGAGCACAGAGTGAATTGAATAGGATGGGACCATATCTTAAAAGAAATTAAGGTAAATTGTGAGAGAGAAATGTAGTGGGAGGAGAGAGGGTGAAATGGAATGGGGCAAATTATATCTCATTCAAGAGGCAAGCAGGAAACTTTTTAGTGGAGGGAAAAAGAGGAGAGCTGAAAAAAAAAAACCATGAAGTTTACCCTCATCACATTCGACTAAAGGAAGGAATAAAATGCACATTCATTTTGGTATGAAAACCTATCTTACAATACAGGAAAGTGGGGGAGAAGGAGATAAGCAGGGTGGGGGGGATGATGGAAGGGAGGGCAATGGGAGGAGGGAGCAATTTGAAGTCAACACTTGGGGAGGGACAGGATCAAAAGACAGAATAGAAACAATGGGGGGCAGGATAGGATGGAGGGAAATACAGTTAGTCTTACACAACACAACTATTATGGAAGTCATTTGCAAAACTACACAGATAGGGCCTATATTGAATTGCCTGCCTTCCCAAAGGGAATGGGTGGGGAGGGAGGGATGGGGAGAATTTGGAACTCCAAGTTTTAGGAACAACTGTTGAGTATTGTTCTTGCTCCTAGGAAATAAGAAATACAGTTAATGGGGAATAGAAAGTCATCTGGCCCTACAGGACAAAAGAGAAGATGGGGACAAGAGAAGGGAGGGATGATAGAAGAGAGGGCAGATTGGTGATAGGGAAAATTAGAATGCTTGGTGTATTGGGGTGGGGGGAGGGAATAAAAGGGGAGAAAATTTGGAACCCAAAATTTTGTGAAAATGAATTTAAAAAGTTAAATAAATAAATTTTTATAAAAAATAAATGCTGAAAACTTTTTACATATAAATGGAAAAAATTTGTTATGAAGCATGGCTCTGAGTGTGGAGACACACAGGGAAATACAGGTGATATATTTTAAAAAACTATTAATAAAAGTCTGTTAAAAAGTAAAAAAAAAAAAAAAAGAAGAAGAAGCAAGAGAAGAATGTACCTGTAGCCTTGGTCCCTCTTCTCTTCTTTCTCTTTACTATTTGACTTGGTGATCTTATCAGATGTCATCAATTCAGTTATCATCTCTATGCAAATATATCTGAGATCTATCTAACCCTCACCTGTCACCTGAGCTCCAGACTCACATATCCAACCACCTATTAGATATGCTGAATTGGGTATCCTCTTGACATATTAAACATAAAATGTCCAAAATTTAATTAACTATCTTTCCCAAAAAGTCTTCCCCTCTTGCTATCCTCCCTATTACTATCAAAGATACCATAGTCTTCCCAGTCGCCTAAGCTGTAGGCAGGTGTCATCCTCCATTCCTCACTCTTGCACATCCCATATCCAATCAATTGCCAAGTCCTGCTGATTGATTCTGCCTATTTCATGTATATGCTCCTTTCTCTCTTCTGATACTCTCACCACCCTCATGCAAGACCCCATCACCTCATGCATGGGCTATGGCCACACATAGCTTTCTAATTGGTTTCCCTCTCAATTCTCTCCCCATTTTAGTCCATCTTCCAATAAACACAATTATGACTATTAAATTAATGCCAATGGCTCCCTATTACCCCCCCCAAGGTCAAATATAAAAACCTCTGTTCAACTTTTAAAGCTCTTCATAATCTAGACTCTCTCTACCTTTCCAGTATTCTTTATACTTTAACTCTCCTCTATATATTCTACAATCCATTGACAGCGATCTTCTTTCTGTTCCTCATACAAGACATTCCATCTGCCAAGTCCAGGAATTTTCCATATCACTCATATGTCAAATTTTCTCCTCATCATGTCTAGGTCTTGGTTTCCTTCAGATTCCAGCTAAAATCTCACCTTCTGTAAGAAGTATTTCCCTGTCCACCTTACTATTAGTGTCTTTCCTATATGATTGGGGTCAATTTATCCTGTATATATCTTGTTTGTACATAGTTTTCTATGTGCCATCTCTCTCATATTTTGCTCTTTGAAAGTAGGGAATTTTTTTGGCCTTTTTTTGTATCTCTATTGCCTAGCACATTGTCTGGCACATAGCTGGTACTTAATAAATGTTTGTTAACATCTGTTAAGTTGTAGAGAGAAAAGGAGATACAACTCTGGATAATTTAAATGCAAAAAGTCAATTTCTCACTTGGTTTCTCTGCGAAATAATCTAAAAGGATTTCTAAAGGAACTTGTGAGATGTTCTCTCTTTCTCTGTCTCTCTCCATATATATGATATGTAATATATCTATATATATACACATATACACATACATATATGCATACACACATAAATGTATGTGACATATGTGTATAATATGTATGTGGTTGGTTGAACATAACATATAATATATCACATACATTCATATACACACATATGTATGTATATAACATATTCTCTATATATAAAATACAGAAATCAAAACATATATGACTTATTTAAAGAAGAAATCAGAAAAAGAATAAGCATAACAAATAACTGTATATGTGGTAGGATTTAAAGACTTCACAAAACTCTTAAGTCACAGACTATCTCCCCCACTGACTGAGGGAAAGGCCCCAAACTCTCACCATTATAAATCACTCTTTTGAGTGAAGGCAGTTTAACCCCCTCAGAAGGTGCCTGACTCCAAATACAAAGGTTATGTGCATGGAGTTATATCAAAAAATTATCATTCACTGCCATACCTTATTGGATATACTAAGTATTTTCTAAAGGTCTGTTCTGGAAGTAAAATCCTCTGCTCACAAGTTATTGTGTTTGTTTTTATTTTCATTTCATTTATTTTATTTATTTCATTCATTATTGAAAACCATGGCATAGTAAAGCATTGGTTGATCCATAGAGAAGGGTAAATTCTATAAGGAAAGTAAGCCATTTATCACAGCTTTTTATATGATTCAGAAAAGTGTATAGTTATTTTGGGTTTGCAGTCAGCTACTGGTCCTCCAGGGATGAGGACTGCCATTGGCCTTGGTTGACCTTGCTCAAGACTTTTGTTCTCTTTTATAGAGGAGAACAAAAAAATGCAAGGGTGGGGTGTGCCTACCTGTTCACCTTGAAGTGGAAGTTAATTCTAAAATGAAGTTATTACATGAATCATATGAAAATACATTTAATAAGAAGGTATATATAGAGCCCATATAAGATTGCATGCCATCTTGGGAAGGGAAGAGGGAGAGAGGGGGAGAAAATCTAAAACTTGTGGAAGTGATTGTTGAAAATTGAAAACAAATAAATAAATTTGGAAGAAAAAAACCAGAAAAACAAAACAAAAACAATAAAATAAAGTGGAGTTATTACTACTAATGTGGAAAAATGTTGAGGAGGAAAATGTAACCCCCAATGCCACAAGGTCCTTTTCACTTTATATCCCATGTGAATTTTAGCAATTCTCCTACAAAGAGCAGAACCCTAAAAATGGAAGAGAACCCATCTGTGACCTACAAAGATTGGCAGCATAAAATACTGTTGGGATCATGAATGGGTACTACAGGAATCTAGGATGAAGGGGGCTGAAGTATATAGGAAAAACTGACAAGGGACGTAGAAGATAGGGGAAAAACTTTACTTGTAGTCAACCCCGGACTCAGGCGATGTGCTGTTTAGTTATGATGAACTGATTTTTCCTCTCTTTTTAAAAATTCATGGGATGAAAAATGGTTCATTAAGTAAAAGATAGGCATGTTCAGGAATGAATAAAACAAAATGGAGCAATAATTTTTAAAATGCAGATATTGAATTAAATTGGGGTGGATCGAACGGGCTTACTCCCAGTTCTGGAGCTCACTCTAAACAAGGTATGTGCCTTTCAAGAATACAGTCCACCCCAACTGAGTGATTAACCTTTGCTATGTAATAGAAATTATAATACTGAGACCTCTGGCAAGTCTGTGCCCCAAGGAAACAAATGAAACAATTAGATATACTAAACGTAGAGCTCTTGACTCTGTGTACCCCCTAAAAACTGAATAGAAAACATGTGAACCTGACTAATTACAGTTTCCCTTAAATTCTGAACAGATGACAGAGGGGAACTGACTTCTAATGACAAATTACTTGAAGCAAAAAATCAAGCTCATGATGAATCTTATGTAATTACAATGACAAGGCAATCAGTACAAAAGTACAATTTTAAGGGTATCAGTTTGGTATCTCTACGTTCAAAAGAAGCAATCATCATTTTACACAGTCATAGGATTTAGAGCTAAAAGGCACTTTGGGAATCAACAAAGCACTATCTCTTGAGTCCAAGAATTTGGGTTCAAATCCAGATCTCACATTTATTACTTACCTGACTTTGGTCAAGTCAGTTAAACTCCCTTGAGCCTCAGTTTCCTTAATGTAAAATGAGGGAGCTGGGCTAGATCTCTGAAGTTCTTCTGGCTATACATCTATCATTTGATTCTCTTAGTACTTGGAGATGAAATCACTTGTCCAATGGTAAGTCGCAGTTAGCTGATGGGTAGTAGAGAAAACTGGGAATGCTGATTTCATTCAACTTTTTTCCTCTGTTTATTCTTCAAAATAATCAGTTGTTTGAATGAATCTAGGGACTTTTATTTTCAACCTAATTGCTATATAGAGACTCACCCTGAATTTGTTTGATTAAAATAACAGGATGTTTTGTAAATAGGCTTAGTTCCTATCATGAGCCAGCAATCACTCCTATTACTGCCTACTGGCATTGTCTTTTAACTTGCAAGAAGAGAAATGGTCATCCTATGTCCATAGGATCCAAAGATAAAAACAGGAAGATGGAGTTTTTAGGAGAGAGGACAGGGAAGGTGACAACTGAGGAATGAAGGAAGGGACCCAAAGAAAAATAGAAAGATGGAGCTTTTAAAAGAGAAGGCAGGAAAGGTAGCAACTGAGGAATATGTGGGGAATGGAACAGAGCAAAACATTAATTTGTGGTGTTCTTGCCTACAAGCCTGAGACAGGAGAAAGAAATTACTCACTGACTGAATCACTATTCATTTTCAAATAAACTTTAGTGTGGCAGCTGGACCACTCCTGTGGTAAATATGTAAATTTATCTTTCATGCCAGTCTGAGTCTGGGCACCCTGCCTAAAAGACACACTAGCAGCTTCTACAAAAACACTAAATGCTTCTTTCCAAGAACAACTTTCCTTAACTACTTCAGGAAGGTAGAGACAGGTTTGGCATCAGATCACCAGAAAACAGACACTATAAGGATGTAATCATCTGATTATTTTAAACAGGTTACAGATGAGCCTTCACAATCTATAAAAGTATCACAGACATTTCATGGGTTTTGAGAGTTGAGCTGTTTTGTTTCTTTCACTATGAATTATTTTTCTGAAGTATCTAGAACACACTAGGCATTATACACAGTGTATTATAGTGTATTATATACATTCAAGGAGCCCCCAGTTCTAAAATTCAGAAAAATTTCTTTTTACTAGGGTCTTTGAAAAATATTTCCATTTTCTGTTTCTTAATGCTTTTCCCCAAAGGATAGGAGAAGAAATGGAGAAAAACAGGAAGAGTAGGTCCACAGAGAACAGAAAAAGCAAACCTGGGTAGCCAGGTCCATGACTCACTCACCTTTATGTCCTTTCTCCATTTCCTAGCACATTGTCTTAAAAGTAGTGTGCAATGAATATTTGTTGAATGACTTAATTGAAAATATCTTCTTTTGGTTCTGTTTCTTACCTTCTTGCCAAGCCAAAGTCCTTCACCTCAATCCTTAACCCTCCTACTTTCCTTCTAGATTTCTTGGGAATCTCAATCTGTCAATTATCCTCTCTTTCAGCAGTTCTCAAATTTTTTTGGTCTCTAGATGACACTCTTAACAAGTATTGAGGATGCCAGAGTTATTGTTTATGTGGGTTATGTACTGTATTAGAAAATGAAACTGACATTTTAAAAATACTTATTAAACCATTTAAAATAACAATAAACCCATTTATAATAATGTAACATTTTTTGTGAAAAATAACTATATTTTCCAAAACAAAAATGAGAATAGTAGCATTGTTTTGCATATTTTTGCAAATGTGTTTAATGTCTGGCTTAATAGAATATAGCTAGATTTTCATATCTAATGTATATATTCTAGATTTATTCTGCTGTGATGTTATCTTAGTTAAAATATATGAAAAAATCTAGTCTCACACATATGTACTTGGAAAAGGAAAGAGTATATTGTATTATTATAAAAAATAGTTTTGGCCTCACAGACCTATTGGAAACATCTTAGGGAACCCCAAGGGTTCTCAGACCACAATTTGAGAACCATTGCCTATCTCTTTTACCCTTGATTTCTCAATCTCTACTGGGTCCTTTCTCTGCCTCCATAAATATGTACATCTTCCTAGGATAATATAATGATGATCACGTCCCATGGGGTGGGTACCAGCATCCTTATTACATTAAAAATTAATAATAAACTTCCTTTCACTCTACTATTACATCAGTCCACAGCTCATAGCTCCCTTTTCCTCTTAAAAGGATGGTCTACACTCATTTTCCTACACTCAATTTCCTTACATGTAAAATGGAAATAATAGCACCTATTCCCAATACTGGAAAAGCTGACATATGAAGGAGAGTAGACTTGTTTTTCTTGGTCCCAGAGGGAAGAATTAAATCAATACGTCAAAGTTCTAGGAAGACAAATTTCAGCTTGACAAATTTTTTTGTTTCCTAAAAATTAAGACAGGTTAAAAAAAAAAGAGGAATTAGCCATCTCAGCGATTAGTATATTTCTTATCACTGAAATTCTTTGAGCAGGAGATAGATAACAGAGAGTGAGAGGGTTTTTGTAAACATTGTCTGTTCAGGTACAGTTTGACACTGAGGTCCTTTATAGAACTAAATATCTATTCAAAACCAAATTCACTATATGACACCAATTTAACTTTTTTTAAAACAAATTTGTATTACTCCTGTACAGGTATCCTTGAGGTATTTGTTGTGTTTAATGAACCAGTCTAATTTTTTTTACCACCTTATAATATCCCATTACTCCTCTACAGGTACCCTTAGGTGCATGGGGGTATTCAGGGAGAATTGCTCAGCCCTTTTCAGGGCTGCTCATCCACCTTTGGGATCCAACTTCACCCAGTTCTTACCTGTGGCTCCAAGAAGTTGTGACATGTGCAGAGTCCACACCCTGGCACAAACCTTCTTGGCAGATGGGCTAATCCAGGTTGAAAGTAATTTACAGACCTCACACCCCTTAGTGAGTTAGAGAGGTGTCTACCCCAAGCATGTGAAGACCTTCTCCTGTAGAATGGGCAGATGAGAACAATTTGTTCCAGCATCCATGAAGGCAGCTAAAATAGGCTTTATAGAGTATATACAGTTTGGTCAAGTACTAAAGACTCCAAGGTCACCCACTACATTCCAGACCATCACCAGTTGTTCTGGCTTTGTCCTGCCACTGGACTTCGATGATTTTGAAATACAGTGAGGCTGATGACTTTGTGCAACTCAGCCTCATTTAAATCCAATTCACTCATGAGTCAAGACTGTGATGGCTTTGGTCCTCTTTGAAACAAAGGACAACCAACAGCTAAAAAAGCTAATCAGGTTTTTTTTGATATCTTTTGTTTTGTACATGTGCCTGTGTTTTGCAATGTTTCTCTCCCATAGAAAAATCCCCTATAACAAAGAATAAAAATAAAGGGGACAAAAGTTAAGAAAAACAACCAATGTGTCAAGAAAGTTGAAGTTATACGCAATGCTCCAAACCATAATCCTACAATTATGCAAAGAAGTAGGGCACAATATTCTCTCCTATTTCTTCTTTGGAACCAACTTTGGTAATCTTGCTCTTCACATTTTTACCTTCAATGTACACATTGTTTTCCTGCTCCTGTTTACTATATTTTGTATTAGGCAATATGTCTTTTTATTATTCTCTGTATTTATCATATTCATCCTTTCTTAAGGCATAGTTTCTTATAAATTCTTATAATTGACATGCCACAATTCGTCCAGTCCTCTTCCATTCAATGAGTATCTACCTTATTTCCAGGTCTTTGCTAGCACAAAATAAAATACTACTATCAATATTTTGGCATATGTAAGAATTTTATTTTTGTCATTGACTTGCTTGAGGCTTATTTCCAGCATGGAATCTCTGGGTCAAAGACTATGGACATCAAAAGCACTTTTTTACCCAATTCCAAGTTATTTTTCAGAATGGTTGGAGTAATTCACAACTCCATCCAGTATATTACTGTGACTTTTTACATAATCTCTCCAATACTGATCATTCCTATCTTTTGATATTTGCCAACTTTCTGGGTATGAGGTGAAATCTCAGTACTGTTTTTCAATTTTTTTATTATCAATGAATTGAACATTCTTTCATGTGGTTGTTACTCATTTACAATTCTTTTTTTTGAAAACTATTTGTTCATATCCATTGACCACTTATCTGTCTGACTGTTTATCAGAAAATAGCTTGTTTTATGTTTCTGCAATATGTACAGAGCTTTTTAATGCTTGCTCTAACTCTTACCCTTAAAAACAATATATTTTCCTTATTCCTAATGCTAATATTTACCCATTGAATCCTTATTCCAAAAGCTTCCCTTTATTCTTCCATAGAACTTAGCTTAATCCCTTTTAGATAGTAGGCCCTCCATGGATAAATATTTCTTGAATTGGATTCAATTATAATCATATATGATCTATAATCATACATTTAGGAAGCACAATGATGTACCCTTAAAAAGAAGTCTCAAACATAAGAAATTATATTCCTGACAATTGACCAATGGACGTTTACAAAGTGCAGTCCTCATAGGAAAGAAAATCTAGGTATACCAAAACATTAGTATAAACTTCCTAGGCTGTACTCCTAATCTTCAGTTTAGCAGATGGTGCTAAAATAAACAATGATGGAAGTGAAAAGCAGTTTCTTTGGGAAGCTTTGCTATTGCATTTGAGTCATTTGTACACTATTATTTGTACACTTGTTTCCTGATGGGAATAGAAGGTAGTGTAACTCCTTCCTATTCAATTTTTCCACGTCCGTCATGTATAAGTTCCACTGTGGATAGTAATTGACTTTTCATTCTTACTTCTTGCTGACTGAGAAAACTGAATTTCAAGGACGTTGCCATGAAAAATATTCACACTGAACTTAAAATTCACAAGAAATTTTCTCTCATATACCTTCTATCCTGGGTCATCTTATAAAAGGGTAGATAGTAGGGAGGCAGGAGCCGTGGAACCTGGTAGGAACCTCATGGAAACCTCATCCTAACTTATGTTTATCATCACATTCCAGTTTGGAAACAAGGTAAATTGAAAAAGATCATTTTTCTGTTCATCACTGAAAATGCAGTTTCTTTGTTTGGTATCATAGAACCATCAATGGGAGAGGATAGGCAGGAAGCAAAGTGAGAGACAGGACAAATTAGTGAAGAATCCTAGGATCCTGGATTCAGAACTAGAAGAGACTTCAGAGGCAATCTAGTCCAACTTCCTTATTTTAC
This sequence comes from Bettongia penicillata ogilbyi, assembly GCA_023548195.1. Classification (NCBI taxonomy): domain Eukaryota; kingdom Metazoa; phylum Chordata; class Mammalia; order Diprotodontia; family Potoroidae; genus Bettongia; species Bettongia penicillata. The sequence continues at coordinate 2,284,416 of JAJHZJ010000831.1, read as the reverse complement.
AGATGAGGGAACTTGGTCCCCAAAGGATAGATGATTTGTCATAGAAAGAAAAAAGAAAATAGTCCTACCAACACTTTGCACAGGTGACATTCACTGCTTATAATGCCAGAGGTTCTTTACTTCTGATCTTAGTTCTACCATAGCTACTTATACACTTTGCTTTCTTAAGAAAACTAATTCCCCCTCCCCTGTACCGCAGTGTTGCCTGTTTATAAATTAGGAATTATGTTGTCTGCTCCCCTTCTTCTTCTGAAAAATGTGACTAAATGATATAGAACAAGCAAAAATGTCTTCAGTACCATTGCTTGAAAAAAAAAGATGATAGTATTATAAGACCCTTCTCTTTTTCCTTACCTTAGTGGAGAAAAATGCTCATGTCCCACAAAAGAGTATCAGTCTTTTGGTGCTTTGATGCATGGACTAGTCTATGAAGTAAGCCACATGTTGAGCCCTGCCATCTTGGACAGTATATTTGGTTCAGTTTGATGCAGTGTTTTTTGGCAGAAATAGAGGGTGGCATTGTTGAGTCTGAACAATAGGTACATTAATCCTGTGAATAAATGAATATTAGATTTAGCACTTAAGCTAGATGGAATTTGACAGGCTCTCCCCTGTTTCCTGGCCTTCGGAAGAAATGATTGCAAACAAATCTGCAACTGGAAAAGAAGGGGAGATTCCATCCTGTTCGGTGTCCCCTTGTCATTTGCATAAAGTAAAAATTCTTTCTTGTTTCAGCATTAATTTATTCATATTCCAAAGGAAACTCAAGGTTACCTGAAAGAAAAATTGACTAGGAACATCATTAGTAAGGCATTCATTTTATTATTATCATCATATGTTGGTATAAACATAATCTTTGACCAATAAGACCAATCAACTTAT
>JAJHZJ010000831.1:2258534-2278534 GCA_023548195.1 Bettongia penicillata ogilbyi | reverse complement strand
CAAATGCACTTAGAAAAGAGGTTAGTAGGTAATAGAGCAATAATAAGGGATGACAAAGGGATGGTCCAAGTGATGTACTGGTATCCATCAGACTGAGTGGGTCCTTTATGAATAGTACATAGAAAGACAGACAAAGAAATAACAAAATTATTGAATATAGGATCATAGGACAAGTTGCAATCTGTGCCAGTAGAGGGAGTACTGACATCAGTGAGATCATGGATATATCCAAGTGTTGAAGTTATAGATAAATAATGTGTACATATAGAAGGTTTTGGGTTTGGGTTTGTTTTTAATCTGTACACAGTACAGTTGAAAAGCCTTCAGAATCAGAATTAGAATTATGAGAACTTGACTTAAATTCATTTACAACCAGTGTGAATATGGACAACTTTCATAAGCTCTCTGAAACTCATTTACTCATCTACACTGTGAAGAGAAGGAATTCCTAAGTTCCTTTGTAACTCTAAGTCTCTGATCCCTTGATTCTGAACTGATCTGTGATTCCATCTGTCTAAGTGTAGAAAGTCTTTTCAGCGATGCAGATAAACCATATCTTGTCAACTTCATGTAGTTCAAGTAACCTTTCTATATTGAATTAAAATTCTTTTCTCCTCACCTCCTCATTGTGTATTTTGCATGAATCTCTCATGTACCTTCACTTTCTACTAAATTTATGTTTTAGTCTTTTTACTAAAATGTAAACACTTTGACTACAAGAACATGCTGACCAGCTTAGACATTTTAAAGGATAAAGAAGCAAGGACAGTAAAAGATAATGAAAACAAAAGGGTAACTGGTCCTATGAGTACTGTCAGAAGTATTAAAGCTGAGAATGGGCGGAGGCTGGTTAAAAAAAAAGCAACAGCCAGCCAAAAGGAGGTCGTTGTTTATTGTTTTTGGGGGGTTTTTGGTGGGAAAGGACAGAAGGGAAGCAGGACAAAGGAAGGGAAAAGAGGAGCATCAAAGAAAGGAAGAGCCTATCTTACCATTACCATGATAACTAACTACTGAAAGAACATAGAGCTGCCCAATTCTTCTTTTGCTTATCTTTTCTCTGAAAAAAAATAACCAAAACTGAGTCTTTTGGACTGGAGAGCACAAAACAGACATTGTAAACAGGAAGTGTATGCCCAAAATAATTGAGGCAGTAGTAAGAGAGCACATAGCTGTCATTGATTAATTCAAGTTAAGTTGGAGCGGATGAGTTCAAACACCAGATAATAATGGAAGTGGCCGATCCCATTGTAAAGTGATATTTGTCAGTGATATTTAAAAGATCGTGAATAAAGCAAGAAGTTCTATAGGACTAGAGAAGGATGGATTTTCCAATTTAGAAAAGATCATTCAAGGCTAGCCTGCTACAGTGGATAGAGTATTGAACTTGGAGACTGGAAAACCTGGGCTTAAATTTTACCTCAGATATTCACCAGCTGTATCTCCCTGGGCAATAGACTTATTCTTTCTGGCCTTCAGTTTTTTCACTTATAAAATAAGAGGAGATGAACTTGATAATTTTTCTAAGATTCTAACTACAGAAAGAACATAGAGCTGCCCAATTCTTCTATTGCTTATGTTTTCTCTGAAAAACAAAACAAAACAAAACTGAGTCTTTTGGACTGGAGAGCACAAAACAGACATTGTAAACAGGAAGTGTATGCCCAAAATAATTGAGGCAGTAGTAAGAGAGCACATGGCTGTCATTGATTAATTCAAGTTAAGTTAGAGCAGATGAGTTCAAACACCAGATAATAACGGAAGTGGCCGATCCCATTCTAGCTCGAAATCTGTGATCCTGTGACTTTCAGTTCCTTTTCTGACAGATTACTGAAATGCTAGATCAAGGAAATGCTGTAAATGGAGTTAAAATAGATGTTAGTAAAACATTTAACAAAATATCTCATGATATCCTTACGGGAAAGACGAGGAAAATGTTGGCTGGACTATCATGTAAGTAAAAGCATTTGGAACTCACTGAATGGCCAGACTCAAAAAAATAGTAATAAGAAGTTTGATGACCATTTGGAACATTGTCTCCATTGATATGCTCCAGGGATTTGTTTTGATCCTGTGCTTTTTAACATTTTTATCAACCACTTAGAGGAAGGCATGGATTATGTGTAGACTTATCAATTTTTGGATAACTTAAAATTGGGAGAGATAGATAACACATTGAATAGCAGAATCAAGGTACAAAAAATTCCATCTGTACAGACCACAAAACTGGGGTTCTGGAGGCTAGATGGTAAAGTGTGGAGGTTCTTAAGAAGCAGTGGCAGGTCAGATGGTAAGGGTAGGTAGTCCTCTATCTTACTAGACAAATAGAATTTAATGACTTGAAACTTATCTGATCTGCATCAGTGCCACGCTTGCTCCAATGGGAGGGAAAGAACAAGATGCAGCCAGCCTGCCAGCACTGGTACATTGGAAGTAGGCCCAAGAGAAGAAATGAATCAAAGTCTGAGTTCCCTCCCACAGAGGTAGGTTTGGGGACAATTAACGACTAGTCAAAAATGAGAAGAAAAAGAGAAAATTGATGGCAAAGGTGGGGCAAAGGAACTCTACTGGTAGCTCTTCCTACCCGGTCATCCAGGAGAAGTTAGTGTTGGAGAATTTCTTAACTTGGCTTCCTATAGGGCCCAGGAAAAATTCACCTCTAAATTATCCTGTACATTTTGGGCAAATAAAGTGGAAAGGAAAATAAATTTACTAGTTAACAAAGGGAGATTACATTCTGGAAGCTACCCTTTCTACTCTTTTCCCCTTCCTGGTCTCAAATTGACTTTGCAGGCCTGCTTAGAGCCCGGAGACAATCAACAGCATTCTGCACCATTAAACTGAAGTAATAGGACATGGTTCTGATGATTGCTTGGACATCCAGTAATAGTGGGCTCGACAGTTTGTTGCATAACTTGTTTGCTCAACAAGACTCTTAGTGTTGCTGGAAAGCCCTTCCCACAGAAAAGAATAAAATTGTCACTTTTAGTCACATAATATGTATCTAAAATAAGAAAAAAAACCCTGTAGGATGGGGTATTTGAGGTGAGACTATAAGCTATGAGGAAGGAGCTACGAGTTCTGAGATGCGAGTGTGGAGGAAGAACATTCCTGGGATAGTGAATAGCCTGTGGAAAGAGAGAAGATAAAAATGGCATTTCAGCAACAGCAAGTGGGAAAGTTTGGCTGAAACATACTGTAGAGGAGAGAAGGAAATGTTTAGTCAGTCTGGAAAGAGAGCCCGATTACGAATGATAGCCATTGGGAGTTTGTATTTGAACTTAGAGATGATAGAGAACCTCCAAAGCTTCTAGGGTGAGGCGGTGATACGGCCAGACCTTGAACTTCAGTAATATTCATTGCACAGGAGTGTTGAGGATGCATAGGGAGAAGGGAGCGGCTACCTGTAGGGACCTCAGTTGGAAGGGGCAATGAGGACTGGGGTGGTTGCGGTATGAATGGAGAAGAAGGGACTAATTCTAAAAGAAATACAAACGTATAAACCACTGACATTTCATTTTACACTGATTACTGGCAAACATAATAGATCACAATCTCTTCCATTTTTAGTACCTGAAGAGCCTCTTCAGACTTAAGTAATCTCATCCTCTGGTGACAGACATGTTGTTGCGTTTGTCCTTCATTCTCCAAGAGGACCATGACATCGAGATGATGACATGACTTTGATTTGAGTGAGGGAGGGCTGTGCAAGGTCACCAACCTCACCTTCTTCTCCTGAGCCATCTGGGTCCAGTGGCCTGATATTCACCCGTATGACTAGAGATGTCCCAGAATGCAATGGGAGACCCTGGCCCCTTTACGCTAAGATCTTTTCAGGTTCTCACTTTGAGTGAGGTAAACGCCCATTCAGTGAATAAGCCTCTTTAAGTAATTACTCAAGGGATGTCCTCTTTAATTGAAAAAAAACAAAAAACAAAAAAAATCAAACTGGGAGGGGAAGACCCTCAGGGTTTCTGGCCAAAAGAGAAACAATGACTATTTAGTATTCACATTCACCCTGCACTAGGAGGGCAGGGACCTATTGTGCAATCTATTAGCTGCACAGTGAACTGACAGACAAAATCACTAAATCAAAGCCTTTTCTGCTTTGGAATGTTTTCTCCTGGAATCTCCTTCTAGGACTCAGAGCCTTCTCCATGTCAGGATGAGGTATCTGAGATGGACTTCTGGGGAGATACTCAGTTATATGCATGGAAAAATAAAATTCTTTCTTCCACATACTGGAAACAAGTCAACCATGTGAAGTGTGGGTAGTGGGAAGGGAGGATATACACCCACATCCTCAGGCTACATTTATAGTCAAAAGAAAGTTTATAATTACCAATTAACTAAGGTTTAGAGCCAAACCTAGCACTTAAATTATCTGAATTATGTCTACATTGATGGAATTTAAACAGATAATGAGTCAAACTTCTGCTCTCCTTAGTCCGTTGTATACAAATCTGTCCTAAGTATAATTTACGGTTCATAATTCTTACTGTTAAAATGAAGTATGGCTGGTGTGGTGGTGTAATCTCTGTTACTGGGGAGGCTAAGGCTGGCGAATCTCCTGGTAATTCTGAGGTATAGTGAGCTAAGCCAACCAGATGTCTACATTAAGTCTGGCACCATTATAGTGAGCTGCCAGGAACAGGAGGCCAGCAAGATGTTTAAGGAGGAAGTTAGAAATGGAATAGATCAGAGCTGCTCCACTAATCAGTAGAGTGATTGGATCGATGAGTGGCCAGTGTATGTCTAGCTTGGACAAGATAGGAAGACTCAGTCTCAAAAATAAAATAATATGAACCAAAACATGATAAAATGTGGACTTTTTTAAAAAAAAGAATACATTGTAATAGAAATTGTTGAGAAACCCTCAAAATGAAGGGTTTCTTGTACAATTAGCTTTTCTCTATAAGGTCATTGCAAAGAGACCAAGATATGATGACCTAGTTCGTTGATAGTAATTATTGTTAAGTCTTTATTGTTAAGATCATTAAAACTTAGCTAATGTGTTTATAAAGGAGCTGAGTCAATATAAAAGCCAATGCAGATGGGCAACTGAGATATATACATACATACATATATGTATTTATTTATTTATTTTTGCAGTGCAGAGGGCATAGGATCTTTGAGTTCACCAGTGGAATCATCAGTACAGCCTCTATATTAACAGAAATAAATACATATATCAAAATCAGAGAAGGATAAGAGAGGGCAGCAGATAGAAAGAAGTAAGGCAGGGTAAGGAGCGATTAGTGAGTCTATCATGAGACATGTAGGATGAACTTCCTAGAAGAGAGATTCATAAATCAAATTGAAAATATTTTTCTGTGATACCAGTCCTCATGAAAGGGATGGGATTGCAAGCCAAGAAAGCTAAGTTTGCCTGTATTTATAGAATCAGTTGTCTTACGTCTCCAGATTGGTTACTAAAATAACTCCCTGCTACCTGGCTCCAGTTCTAGATTTAAAACTGGAAGGAACTATTGGGGGGGGGGGGGTCACCCACTTGAATGCACTCGTTTTTACAAAGGAAAAACTCAGGCTCAGACCAACAACCTGATTTACCCAGATTGTCCAAGGGAAGTAAGGCAGCAGAGGCAGAATTTTAACCTATGTGCTGGGGTGGTGAATAAAGACTATCAGGAGGATCAAGGTTCGTATCCTACCTCTGACATCTACAATTTATAAGATCTTGAGGAACTCACTTTCTCTTTTCATTGTTCTAGTCCAACTTTCTAAGTGCCTGTGTTGCAGAGAAAGTGCTCAGTGACACTGGGAAAGGGAGTTCCTTCACCTGGGAGGTCCAACGACCAATGAAATCACCAGTCTGTCCTTATTCTTATCCCTCTGATTTGAAGTGCTAGGGGGTGGACTTGGAGTCAAGAAGACTGAGGCTCATATCCCTCTTCAGCTACTTACCTACTAGCTATGAAACTCTGGGCAAGTCATCTTGCCTCTCTGAGTCTGTTTTCCCATCTGTAAAATGGAGGAGTTGGATTCAGTGGTCTATAAGGTCTCTTTCAACTTTAAATATATGATCTAAGACTCCAAATAAAACCTTTCTTCAAAACCTCAATGCTGCTTGATGAAATTCTTATTTCATTGATTAACTTCCCAGTTCAATCCTGTTCTGATTATCCTGCCTTCCTATAAACTTAAAAACACCAAGAAGTTTGCAGATCCATAAGAAAGTGTTGCAGCAAAAATATCTAATATGAATAGATCTTCATCAGCATCAGATCTCAGTGTTTTCAGAAAATGAAAGAGTAAACACTGAAAAATCCTGAATAGCTATTACCTCAATTCTATGGTGTAATACTTAACAACTGACTTTCTGGAAAAAATAAATATATTTACCGTACATTTTTAATCAGCATTAGTAACAGTTTCTCCATCACAATCTTCAGTCTAGATAATCAAGAAAATAATTAACAAAGCCCTGATTCAGTGTTTTCACACACACTAAAAATTGACCAATATCCTCTCCACAAATTAATGGATGCTGTGATTGGAATACATTTACATCTTAGGTCTGCTTCAAAGTTTTGTGAAGGAGATTCCTGCTCATTCACCATTCCCCAAAGTGCCCTATCCTTCCTCTTTTGTGAAGTCTCAATAAACTATTGAAGTTGTTGCCTAAATGTTACTTCTTTCTTCAACTAACCTTTGGTTCCATCCTCTCCCACATGAGTCCTTTCCTTAGCCTCTCAGCTTTCCACTCCAACCTCAAAATTATCATGGATATAATTTGAATATGATTTGTATATACTTGGATGTATACATTTTCCCCAATGCAATATAAACTCTTTAAAGGCAGGGATAATTGAATTTTTTTTTCCTTTGTATCCTTAGTGCCTAGCATAGTGTTTAGCACGTAATAGGTCCTTAGTAAATCTGCTTGATTGATGAAAGGAATCATATTTTACATTTTAAATACTATATATGTATATATAAACACATATACACATACACAAAAACATATATATCCTTTACAGCACAAGACATTTTAGGCCCCTAATAAGTGTATATTGATTTCCTCATGCATTTGTCAGGCCAGATGGTTTCAGAAACTACGATTGCTACCACAGCAACTGACTTCCGGAGGGAAGGCTGGGATAGAAAGGACAAATGCAGTGACAACAACAAAGTCATCTCTATTTCTCCCCATCTGGGGCTGCTCTCAATTCTTGTAAATTCCATTTCCCACCACTGCTCCTTGACAGGTGAATTACTTTTGCGTTACCATATAGCCTTATGTAATGCAGGGAGCTGGCCAATGAGTACACTGCCCTTAGAGTATGCTCAAATTTGCCCTTACTGGCTTGTTATGCAGAACATGCATAAATTTTCCAGTCATTTGCCTGGTTCTAATCCAACATGAGGAATTTTGAAAAGCTGCTACCAGCCATGTGTAACTGAGGGGCTGGTAATTTGTGATCATGAAAATTCTTCTAACGGCCTGTGAAGCTGGGAAAAACAATGACTCAAGTAGGTCCTGTGATGAAACAGTTTTACTATAAAAGGATGACTCTCTGATCTCTCACTGTCTTTCTGGGCAGTGAGTGAGGCAAGAACTGCTCTGGCCAACTGGGTGGGTGGAAGAGTGGCTACCCTGTATCCCTCCTGGAGGACACGTGTCTGGCTCTCATGGCATCTCTTTCTTTTGTGTTTCCTCTTTCCTAATTTCAGGTGAATGAGGATTTTGAGATAGGAGCGTCCAGTTGACTCTCTGAGTTTGAGGGATCTCTCAGTCATCAGAGTTCCCACTGGCAAACAGTCAGTAATGGTCCACCAAAAGTCAGCGGCAATCAACCCTGGAATAGAAAACTTCTCTCAGTCATCAGTGTCATGATCCCTGAAGTTGGTGCAATCTTTGTGGTGATTGTCTTTCCATATACATCGGCTGATGCTTCCTCTACTGTAGCAGGGAACTAGAAATTAATTCCGTGGGTTCTGAGGAGATCTGAAGAGGCAGGTAGATAGTCTCATTTTATATTTATTGGAGAGACTTCTCTCTTCTGGATGGCTATTCACATGAGGGTTCCAATCCAGACCCCAATCTCTTCCTTTTCTATAAGGACAGAAGACTGGAAGTAAGTTTGGTCAATATAAATAAAATAGGCAGTCTTGAACTATATGTGGAAGACAGTTTCATTATTATTTATTTACTCATTCTACATAGGGGGAAGCTCCTCATTTTTCTAGCTGCTTAGTGCTCAATTCTTACCTACCAGAAACGCTTTTAGGGGCAGTGACTAGGTCAACTGCAATCGGATAGATAGTAAAGAGTCCTGACTTAGTATTCCCTGGCTACCTTTCTAATTGGTAGCTAGGAAGACCTAGGAACTATACTCATAGGTGAGTGCATGACCCTGAAATTGCACCCCTCTGAGCCTCTATTTCCTGATTTGTAAAATGGAGCTAATAATATTTTACTCAGTTCAAAGAGTTAAAAAGTGCTTGCTTTGTAACTGTAAAATGCCTTGTAAATTTGAGTTGGGTTGTTCAACCAAACAAGCATTTACTAAGTACCTACTGTGTTTGGTACCAGGAACACAAATATAATAGTGGACATTATATAATAATAAATATAATATAATGGACAAACTAATGGTGATAAGGTTACTGAAGTTTAAGTTTATAAAAAGAACAAGAATACTGTCACATCTGGGAGCCGTATGTGAGAACAAAAAGCAAATTTCTTCACTCTCAATTCACAAACACAAGAGAACCATATGACTTGGAACAGCATGATGTTACAAGGAAATGTATGACACATGGCTTTGAAAGAAAGTTCACATGTATATCAGCCATGTGATTTAAGGACTTGCAGACTCCTGGCTGAATCCTGCATAGTTTGCTTCACAGCAAACTTTCACCAAAATCCTGATCTTGTTAAAACAAAAATGGTTGTCACATCCCAGAGTCTTCTGCCAGCTATCCTGCTTCTATAAGGACAGAGACTGTGGAATAAGCTCAGCCAATTTAAATAAAATAGGCAGCCTTGAGCTGTATGTAGAAGGAAGATTCATTATTATTCATTTCCTCATTCTACTGTATCTTAGTTTGGGGCCTGAAATGGTTCTTAAAACCACATAGGTATTTATAAATTCCCCTTATTCACCATGATGAAGATGGAAGAGGGGAAAAAGTTAGAGAGTCAAAACCCTGGTAGCCATTGCTACACAATTCATCCAAGACTCTACTGGCCTTTCTACCTTTACTCTCAAGCTCATCATACTCTGCTCAATACTATTAATCATTTAAGAGGCACTGACCACTTTTATGCCAGGTATGTATAGGCACTGGAGATAGTAACATACACACCCACCCATACATACACACACACACACACACACACACACACATACACACAATGGAATAGGCTCAAGGAGCTCACATTCTATTAAGAAAAACATCATGTAAACATGATATATACAAGATTAATGGAAGATAAAGGGAGGGGGTGGTAGTGGATAGGGCAATATTTTTAACCCTAGGGTCCATTGATTTGGTTTTCTTTTAATTTATTTATTTAGTTTTAGTTTCCAACATTCATTTCCACAAGATTTTGAGTTCCAAATTTTCTCCCCATCTCTACCCTCACCCCTACACATGCATGCTGATTACCCCTTCCCCCAAACTGCCCTCCCTTCTAACACACTCCTCCCTTCCCTTATCCCCATCTCCTCTATTTTCTTGTAGGACAAGATAGATTTCTATACCCCATTAACTGTATTTCTTATTTCCCAGTTGCATGTAAAAACAATTTTTAACATTCATTTTTAGAATTTTGAGTTCCAACTTCTCTCCCTTCCTCCTTCCTCACCCATCCCCAGAGAAGGCAAGCAATTCAATGTAGATTATACATGTGAGTTATGCAAAAGACTTCCATAAAAGTCATGTTGTGAAAGACCAGCTGTATTTCCTTCCATCCTATCCTGCCCCTATTTATTCTGCTCTCCCTTTTGACCTTGTCCCTCCCCCAAAAGTGTTTACCTCTAAATACCCCCTCCTCCCATTTGCCCTCCCTTCTATCATCCCCCAACAACCCACATATCCCCTTCTCCCCTACGTTCCTGTAGTGTAACACAGATTTTCATACCAAATTGAATGTGCATGTCATTCCTTCCTTAAACCAAGTGTGATGTGAGTAAGTTTTGCTTTTTCCCTCTCACCTCCCCCTTTTCCCCCTCCACTGGAAAAGCTTTTTCTTGCCTCTTTTATGAGAGATAATTTGCCCCTTTCCATTTCTCCCTTTCTCCTCCCAATATAGTCCTCTTTCACCCCTTAATTTTATTTTTTTAGATATCATCCCTTCCTATTCAACTCACCCTGTGCCCTCTGTCTATATATGTGTGTGTATAATCCCTCCAACTACCCAAATACTGAGAAAAGTCTCGAGTTACAAATATTATCTTTCCATGTAGGAATCCAAACAGTTCAACTTTAGTAAGTCCCTTATGATTTCTCTTCCCTGTTTACCTTTTCATGCTTCTCTTGATTATTGTGTTTGAAACACAAATTTTCTATTCAGCTCTGGTTTTTTCATCAAGAATGCTTGAAAGTCCTCTGTTTCATTAGATAATCATTTTTTCCCTGAAGTATTATTTTACTTGGCAGGTGATTCTTGGGTTTAATTCTAGCTTCTTTGACTTCTGAAATATCATATTCCAAGTCCTTCAATCCCTTAATGTAGCATCTGCTAGATCTTGTGTTATCCTGTTTGCTTTCCCACAATATTTGTATTGTTTCTTTCTGGCTGCTTGCAATATTTTCTCCTTGATCTGGGAACTCTGAAATTTGACTACAATACTCCTAGGAGTTTCTTCTTTTTGGATCTCTTTCAGGAGGTGATTGGTGGATTCTTTCAATATTTATTTTACCCTCTGGTTCTAGAATATCAGGGCAGGTTTCCTCAATAATTTCATGAAAGATAATGTCTAGGCTCTTTTTTTGATCATGACTTTCAGATAGCCCCACAATTTTAAAATTATCTCTCCTATATCTCTTTTCCAGATCAGTTGTTTTTCCAATGAGATATTTCACATTGTCTACTATTTTTTTCATTCCTTTGGTTTTGGTTAATAATTTCTTGATTTTTCTTAAAGTCATCCATTAGCTTCCATCTGCTCCATTCTAATCTTTAAGGAATTATTTTTTTCAATGAACTTTTGGATCTCCTTTTCCATCTGACTAATTCTGCTTTTTAGGGCATTTTTTTCCTCATTGACTTTTTGGGTCTCTTTTGCCATGTAGGTTAGTCTATTTTTTAAATGTTATTTTCTTCAACATTTTTTGGGCCTACTTTAGCAAGCAGTTGACTCATTTTTCATGATTTTCTTGTATCACTCTCATTTCTCTTCCCAATTTTTGCTCTACTTCTCTTACTTGATTTTCAAAATCCTTTTTGAGCTCTTCCATGGCCTGATACCAATTCATATTTTTCTTGGAAGCTTTGGATGGAGGAACTTTGACTTTTGTTTTCTTCTATTTGCATTCTTTGGTCTTCCTTGTCACCAAAATAAGATTCTATATTCTTATTCTTTTTCTGGTTTTTGCTCATTTCCACAGTCATTTACTTGACTTTGAGCTCCTTGTCAAGATAGTTCTCTGTTTCCAGTAGGGGTGCGGGGTAGCTGCTCTATTCCTCCCACAATCTGTGGGCCTAAAGTTCCAGAAACAGTGACTACAGCTGTCCCTGCTGCTGCTGTGGCTGCCTCAGGTTCCTCCGTCCCCTCCCTCTCTCTGAGGCTAAGGCCAGATCACTCCACTGTCTTGCACTGATCCCATAGGTTTTTTCCACTGATCTTCCAAAAGGTAAAGGTAAAGGAGAGCATTCCAGAAACTATGAAGGCCAAGGGGATGGGGAGGGGGAAGCCAGGAAGTGGAATAATATGTGAGAAAAGCAGGAAAGATAGTTTACATCTTGTGAGAGATTAAGTCTCCCCAAGTACTGCTCAGGTTCCCTCTCTGCACTCATGGTCCACACTGGGCTGTACTCTGCTCTCGGGGTGGCATAATAGACACTTCCTGTTGACCTTCCAGGCTGTCTTGGTCTGGATATTTGCTTCACTCTGTCATTCTGTGAGTTCTGCAGCTCCAGAATTTGTTTAGAGCCATTTTTTACAGATATTTGGCTGGGCTTGGCAGGAGTATTCTAGAAAGTCCATACTATTACATTGACATCTTGGTTCTACTCCCCTACCCCACCCCCCATTGACTTGGTTTTTAAATATATTTGATAACTATTTCAGTATAATTGATTTCCTTTGTAGACCTCCATATTTTATTTTAGTTATTTAAAAACATCATGCCCATAAAGGATCCATAGAGTTCACCAGATGGCCAAAGTAGTCTATGATGCAAAAGCATTAAGAACTTCTAAGATAGGGAGATCAGGAGAGGCCTCATGTTGAGGAATGTTAAAAGGTAAAGGTGAGATGGCAGAGCATTCCAGAAACTATGAAGGCCAAGAGGATGGGAGGGGGGAAGCCAGGAAGTGGAATAGCATGTGAGAAAAGCAGGAAAGATAGTTTTACTAAGCCATAGATCACATGAAAGGGAATTGTATATTATAAGCCATACAGTTTCTGGGTGCTGATATACCAGTTCCCTCCCACTATGATTGCCTAAATGTGGTAGCTATTCATAGCCATCAGTAGAAGTGCCGAGTATTGACTACAACAACGTAACCTAATTTCAACAGCACCAGATGGAGGACGCATCCCTTGAACTCTTTAGCACTCTGAACAAGAAAATACCTGCCACTCCTTCCCAATTTCACAAACCTTCTTCTAGTTATAATAATCTCCTTCTAAGTCTTGGAATTTTATTTTGTTAGAAGAAGATATATGACTAAGATGTCATGATTGTCATTAATTAGGGAGTAAGTGGGACTCAATGACAATTGATAGAAGATCTCTGAAAAAAGAAAAATTACAGGCACAGAATGTAAACGTTGCCAGAGAGTTCTCTGTACTTAAATAGCTGTCCTATCTCCAATTTATTTAGGTGTTACCTGAACATTTCCAGTGATGGAGAGCTCACTACCTCCTGAAGCATACCATTCTATTTTTGGACAGCTGTAATTTTTCAGGAAATTTTTCCCTACGTAGAGTCTAAATCTGCTTCTCTTCAACATTTATCCATTGCCCTTAGTTCTGCCTACTTGGCAGAACTGACTGCTTATACTTAAGACTACTCTTCCCTTTCTCCTAAGTCTTCTCTTCTACACTTCCAATATCTGCGGTTCTTTCAACTGATCCCTGAATGGAATGATTCAATCCCCTGATCATCCTGGTCTTGTTTCTGTGGATACACTACAGTTTCTCAATGTCCTTCCTAAAGCATGGCACCTAACACTGAACAAAATATTCCAGATCTGTCTCACTAAGGCAGAATAGGAAGAAAGAATCACTTTTCTTATTCTGAAAACTGTACCTATGATGAAGCTGCCTATGATCAAATTATCTTTCTTTTTTTTTGGCTATTGATTCATCTTGAGCTTAAAGTCTCCTAAAACTGCTAGATGTTTTTAACAGAAACTAGTTTTTAGACCTGTCCCCCTGTCACACTCTCATTCTCTTCACTTACAGTTGAATTTTTTAACCCAAAAGGGAGACATTATTTCTCTCTTTTAAAGTCCACTTTTTTAAATTTGGTCCTATGATTCAGCTTGTCATAATCCTTTTGAATCTATATTCTGTCACCAAAGATGTTCAACTCAATTTTTCTTCCCCTCTAATGAAGCCCAAATAATCAGAGAGTTATTTCTAGAAAGACTGCATATATACAATGTCCCAAATATCGGTTTGGACAATTGATTGATTTGAACAACTCAAAGAAGAAAAAAAAAACACACACACCAAAAAAGCAAAGGGCAATCACAGAAAATGTGTTCACCAATGAAACCCACATTCTCCTGCCATACAGTCAGAAATGCAAGCGCATTATAGGAGGAGAGCTTCCGTCAAGTGGGTTTTTGCCGAAGGAAATAATTCATAAGCTTTGTAAGAAGTGTCTCCATTTATAAAAGCACAGACTCCCCATCAACATCTCAAATGTAACATTTCCTGAATAAAACTGATAAATTCCCCTTCTATACCTGCCTTTCCTACAAACTTCACTATTCTTTCTCACAATTCTCCAACTCAAATAGATTTTTAATTTGAGTCTTATCCCTGCTTGTTCCCTCTCCATCTTCCCAACTCCTGCCATATTTAATTAGTTGCCAAGCTTTATGAATTTAATCTCCATAAAACTTCACAACCTTTCTCCATTTATATGGCAATCTTTTAAGCCTGGATGACCTCTTACTTTCAATAGCTTTCTGTTTCTATTATATTCCTTCCTTCTCCAGTTCACTGGAACTAAAAAGATCATCTTTCTAAGGCAAGCACAGCACATATCACATGACTCAAGCACCAGTAGCTGCTCCCGAAAGCCTACAGGATAAAATACAAAACCAACAAACTAGCACACAAAAAGTGTGTAGCACAAGATAAGCAATTTGTTAATCCTTCCTCCCTTCTTCTTTCCCTTTTTTTTCTATTTAAGATCCTTTTCCCAAATAGACATAGAAGCAATAATGACAACTCCTTCAATATGACTGTTTCACACATTTTGAATTCATCATCCAGACCACATCTTTCCATCTTTTCCAGTATGAGAGCTTTTCAAATGTTTTGCTAAAATTGAAATGAATGATATTTACAACATTCTCCAATCTTTTAGCCTACTAACTGCCAAAACAACAATTAATATTAGTCTCCCATGATCTTTATGATCATTACCTTTTGTTCTAGATGGTCACCAATGATCCTTGTTATAACATTTAATATTTTGACAAGAATCATAATCAAGTCCACTGGCTTATGGTTTTCAGACTTCATTGTCTTTCCTTTATTTTTCTTAATCAGGACATGGGCTCTTCTCTAGTCTGATTGCATCTCTCTGATTGACAAGTTCTTTCAAAGATCACCAACAATGACTCAACATGTGCTACTTGTTCAGTGCCCCAGAGCATAGTTCATCCTGGCCGAGCAACTTGAATTCCTCCAAGTTGACTTGATATTTTCTTATTTCTTTACTAATCTTGGGTATGAACTATATACTAATTATTTGTGTTCTGCTCTTTCCAGTACAAAACTTCTGCTTGGTAGAGAAACAGAAACAAATCAGAGTGGAACCCTTCTTCTTTCTCTTTGTCATCATCTCTCCCTTCATCCCCCCAAGAAGTGGTCATATCCCTTGTCAGTGATTGACCTTTCCCCAAAGATCACAACAACAAATCGGTAGATTTCAGCAAGATTTAATTAAGCACTTACTCTTGCCAGGCACTATACTCAGCACCGGAGCTATAGCAACAAGACCTAGAAAAAAATAACCCTATACTTCAAAGGGCTTGCATTTTGCTGAGGAAAAAATATTATATGGATAAGAAAATGCAAAATATGAACAAGAATACAAAGTGATTGGAGGGGAAGCACCAACCACTGGACCAATAAAGAAAGGTCTTTTTGAAAAAAGAGGTAGCACTTGCATCGTGATGGAAGCTGGAAATTCCAAAAGATGGGAGTGAATGGGTAGGGCTTTCTAGGGATGGGAGGTGGCCTGTACAAATGCTTAGAGGAGAATAGTGTTTGGGAAACATTAAATATGTCAACAAGGATGAAGCGCAAAGTACATGAGGTGGAGTTATATGAGTTTTCTCTAGAAAGATAGATTGGAGCCAGATTGTAAAGGGTCTTAAATGCCCCAAACCAATACTCTTCCAAACCCCCTTTTCCATCTAGCTTTCCCTACTAGCCTCAGCTCATTCAATTGGCCAACAAATACATATTAAATACTTACTATGTTTCATGAACTGTGTTGAGCACTGGAGATAAAACTGCACAGATGAAACAGTTCCTGTCTACTGGGAGCTTGTATTCTAATAAGGAATAGAGACACAGAGAGAGAGAGAGAGAGAGAGAGATACACATACATATATTTACATATATATACATATATACATATATCTGTATATGTGTGTGCATGTGAATTTTTCTATAGGCAGTCAGAATAATTACGAATGGAACCAAAGAAAGAAATGAACATGAATGAATGGAAAAGCATTTATTTACTGCCTCCCAAGTACTGCACTATGTGCTGGGGATATAAATACTAAAATACAGTTCTTATATTTAAGGAATTTACATTCTAATAGAGAGATACATATAGGGCTTTTAGTAACCAAGAATTAGCCAAGATATCCATGCAAGATAGACCCTAGTGTACTGGTGGATAGCTGAATGGAATATGAAGCATGGTCTTGCCCCGATGGTATTTTGAGGAGTATTTTCATGTACCCACTAATTAAAACCACTCAGCCCTAGGGCAGAGTCCTAGTACTGAGAAGATTAACTGGTGTGAGAGGGTTGATAGAGAGCAGGTCTCTTAATCTCCAGATATGAGGACACTGTTCATATTATGAAGAAGCAGGGATGTGTCAAGGGAATGTTGACATTTAGAAATCCCAACATGGTTCTTCCAAGGACAACAATACAGATTTTATATTCATCTGACCTTCTCTGTTTTTCCTTCCTGTCTATTCTTTGTGTCTTTAAAATCATAGTTGCTAAGTTTCTGGGAAATCTATCCCATTCCCATTAACTATCCCTGGAAAATTTAGGTCATAGGATCCTACTTCTCCAATCTGTAAACCTTGTACAATCTGCTATTTCAAAAACTAGGGTATGTCAGAATATTTCCAACTTTTCATTCCTTCAGTATCACAGTTTCTAAGGAGAGGCCACTTTCCCACAAGTTTTTCATCATTTCTACTATGATACCTAAATCTACCTTGGTGAGAAGCAGATCTAGAACTGAATTTCCATTGTTAAATACATCATCATTTGAAGTTTGAAATTATGTTTATCTTTCATTTTCGAAGACCATGACATCAGAGAAATGATAACATGACTTGCGCTTGACTTTGTTTTGAGTGAGGGAGAGCTGTGCAGGTTGTCAGCCTCACTTTCTCCTCCTGAGCCATCTGGGTCCAGGGACCAGATATTCATCAGGATGACTGGAGATGACCAGGGTGCAATGGGAGACCTTGACCTTTTTAGAGTAGGCCTTTTCAGGTACTCACTTAGAGGGAGGTAACACCCATTGAGTGAATAGACCTCTTTTTTTTTTTTAGTGTTCACTGCTTCTTTTATTGTTCTTTGATGAAAAGCATAGCATACAACTTCTACACAGACCTAGTATTTATAAAGCTTTGGCTGCCTGTTGTACACAAATTGAATTAATAAGTTTTCACAAAGGAGAAGGAAGTATGGATACTCAGATTGGTATCTCCTCTGAAACTATCAAAATCAGGAAAAACTATAACACTGGCATTAGATGCAGATAATAAAGATGAAAACATTTATCATAATCCTAGCTCACATTTATATAGTGTTTCAAGGTTTGCAGAAAACAATCCTCCCCATAGGTTGGTAGAATATGGAGGTCAGAATACAGCTGGAGAGGGACAGGAATGGTAAAAGTACACACTGGACACTATAGGCCAATAGGACTTCTGTAGAATTTCTGGAGTGCATTTGGATTCCAGGTGGGAAGAATAAGGCCTCAAATTAGTTATCCTGGGAAAGACCCACAGGAGTGAAGGCTCTGTTCTGAGGGAGGATCTAGGAGGTTACTCTATCAACCTGTGCATTTTTTTCTAAGATACCAAAGGCTTCAGCTATTAGAGAATAAGAAATACAGCCACAAGTAGAACCAAAAAGATGAAGACTTTGAGTAGGTAGGAAAAAGTATCTGGAGGGTCTTGTACAACTCGAGTTTTTGTTGGGTTGATTGTCTGGTCCCACTGGGTCAGAATGGCATTCCTGACTCCATCCCACTTCCCTGGGCCAGTCAGATGGTACTGGTATGAGGTTAGGGGGCCAAGGTAAACCTTAAAAGCCAATAGTGGGTCCTCCAGGAGCAGAAATTACAAGTTGGGTTTTGCATTGATGAAGGACAAGAGCTCATCTATGTATGTGATACAATCTGTTTGCAAAACCTGATTGAAGTGTAAATCAAACCCAACCGGTTTATTTGCTTCCTTTGTGTTAGTGTCTTCTCTCATGGCCTCTGGTGGTAGTAGTTTATTCAAGCCCTTTAGGACTCTTGTGACCCATCAGGCTTGTACTTCTTGTTGTTCAAACCAAGGATCCTGATGGCTTGATGAGGCCAATGACAGCCAGAGTTGGTTTTTCTAAATGTTCAGGGAATATGTACTTATACAAAGAGGCTTGATTATTTTCAACTTTCACTATAGACTCATCAAGGAAAGGGAAAGCAAAAGTATATCCTATGGCCAAGACAATTATATCAATAGGCTCTTCTTCTGAAGTATTCTTAAACACCACAGAGCTTCCCTTTACTTTCTCCACACTAAGTCTGATCAACACCTTGCCAGTAATTATGTGTCCTGGGAGCTCATAATTCAGTATATGTCTTCTTACAGAAGTCCTGTTTCCTGGAATCAAACTGTAGTTCACATGATCAAACCAGCTATTTGCCATTTTGCCAAACAGTCAGTTTACAACTGAAGTTGGGAGGGAATTTCTTAATGTGCTTTGAAATTGATAAGTGAACACCATATCCCAAGGATACCCATGGTCAAGAAATCGATTTATCAGTCATGCACCTCCAGTGGTGCTGAGCAACACCTTTTTAGCCATGTGGCTGGCCTCCACAGCAATATCTGTGCCAGAATTCCCCATGCCAATCACAAGAATTCTCTTTTCCTTGAACAGATCTGGATGCTCGTACTCCCAGCTGTGAAAGTATTTACCTTTAAAGGTGTTGATACCTGGCAAAGTATCTATTGGCAGAAATGAGTCAGTGACAAAACCAGTACAGATCATGACAGCATCAAATATGACTGACTCTTGCTTCCCTTCATGTTCAGTGGCTACCTCTCACTGGCCAGAGGTAGAGAAATCTGGACATTTTTTCATATTGAAGACAATGGTCTTGAAATGGATACATTTCAGAAGGTTGAACTTATTTGCATACATCTTGAGATACTCCAGAAATTGGGAGTGTGGCACAAAGTTTGGAAAGTCCTCTGGGAAAGGAAAGTCTAAGTAATAGGACATCTCTTTGCTGCAGTTAGGAACAAGAGATTTATAAATACTTGTCCTGCCCTCTTAAACATATTCTGTGAATTGCCATAGCCCTCCCATGTCAGCACTCCTTTCAAAGCAGGTGGGCTCCAGCCCCTCTTCCAAGCAGCATTTGATGGAGGTGAGGCCACTCACACCGTTCCAACAATTGCAACTCGCTTGACCATGTGTCTTGTGTCAGGCAAGGATCAAGAAGAACTTCTTCAGTTGTTCCTTCTTCTGGGACCTCTCCTCCTAAGCTCTTAGACAAACTCCTTCAGATACCTCCAAAAAGAGAATCTGACCAAATTCCGGAGGTACAGAATCCAACAGAAGACACACTGTGGCAGATTCACAAACCAGGATAGACTGGAAGGTGGATGAGAAGGATCTGTTTGGCAAGGGTGGAGGAGCATACAAGACACAGCACAGCGTGAAAGCCCTGGGGCACTCTGAGGCAGCAGCAACAGGGTGGAATAGCAGAGCAGGTGAGGAGACATGATTGTGTTCATCCATCGTTGCCAAGGAAGATCATGCCATCAGAGAAATGATGACATGATTTGCGCTTGACTTTACTTTGAGTGAGGGAGGGCTGTGCAGGTCACCAGCCTCACCTCCTCCAGAGCCAACTCAATAAGCCTCTATAAGATGTAGTCAAGGAATGGTCCTTATAATGAGCAAAAGAAAAAAATAATTAAATCCCTCTGGGAGGGAAAGAAAAACTGTTACTATTGATAATTACCCTAAACCAGTCATTAAGGGGAGCTTGGGCAGGGACCTATTGTTGTCCAACCTATGCTCTTCAGAGTGAAATGGGTTTGAGGTTTTGGGAATGACAAGGAAAGAAGGAAG
>JAJHZJ010000831.1:2207524-2249612 GCA_023548195.1 Bettongia penicillata ogilbyi | reverse complement strand
TTTCATGCTAGGGAACTTCTCATCCTAAGGAAATCATATCATTGGAAAGAACACTAAGGAGTCAGAGAATTTGGGTTCCAGTTTTATCCTGGTGCAATCATATGGTTTTAGGAAGTTACTCTATCTCTAGTTCTTGGTTTCCCCAACTATAAAATGAAATTTGGAATTTGATTATGTCTAAGGTAGCTTCAAGCTCTAAATCTATGATCCTATAAGTAAAAGTATTGGTTATTTCTGTTACACCAGGTCTTGGCTCAATGTTGCCATTCATATCATGGGTTAGTGTTTCTATTCTACTATCTTTCTGTGTGTTGCACACTTGATAGGAGATCAAGGGTACACAAAAATAGGTTGACCTTAAAAAGGGGAATAGCCAGATCTTCTTCAAATGATAACAAAGGAACAAAGTATTACTAAAGATGTATGGAACTTAAGAGTTAAGAAGACCTGAGTTCAAATCCTACCTTTAGTATTTTTTAATTGTGTGATCCCAGGTAAGTCATTTCACTTCTATGTGACCCAGTTTCATTTTCTGTAAAATAAGTTGTACATCATGACTTTTAAGTTCCGTTTCAGTCCTAAATCTATGTTCCCTATCCTTTGAATAATGGAGAGGAGTGAACTCACAATGAATTTGTGCTTTGGTTGTCTTGCTAAAGAAGGAAGGAAGATCACCTGCTAAGAAAGGGAGTGGTAGTGTGTTCATCCTTCGTTGCCCAAGAAGACCACGCCATCAGAGAAATAATGACATGACTTGCACTTGACTTTGTTTTGATTGAAGGAGGGCTGTGCAGGTCAACAGCCTCACTACTCCCCCAGAGCCATCTGAATCCAGTGACCAGATACATCAGGATGACTGGCGATGACCCAGGATGAGGCAATTGGGGTTAAGTGACTTGCCCAAGGTCACACAGCTAGTGAGTGTCAAGTATCTGAGGTGAGATTTGAACTCAGGTCCTTCTGGCTTCTGCACTGTGCTCTATCCATTGCACCACCTAGCTACCCCAAGGCGGTGGTAGTATAGCAAGCTTGAAAAGAGAGGAGAAAATGTGAAACAATCATAGCAGGAAACATCATATAAGATTCCAGGAAGAAGAGAAAGCATTGACACTATAGCAATCTTAACCTAGTTGAAACTATTTGACGTGTTTTCTCTTTTCTTACAAGGTATGACATTTATGGAAACAATGAGGGTCTTGACAGACAACAGAATGAAAACACTAAACAAAGAAATGAATGGCTACAAATATCCAAGTACAGGCAGATCTTGGAGTTCAGTTCCAGACCACTGTAACAAAGCAATGATCACAATAAGTCACATGAATTGATTTGGTTTCCCAGTGCACGTAAAAGTTGTTTATAATATACTAGAGTCTATTCAATGTGCAATAAAAACCAATGTGCAAAAAAATAAAAAACAA
This sequence comes from Bettongia penicillata ogilbyi, assembly GCA_023548195.1. Classification (NCBI taxonomy): domain Eukaryota; kingdom Metazoa; phylum Chordata; class Mammalia; order Diprotodontia; family Potoroidae; genus Bettongia; species Bettongia penicillata. Next base: position 2,248,191 of record JAJHZJ010000831.1, on the reverse strand, counting down.
TGTACATACTTTAAAATACGGTTTATTACTTTAAAAAAGTATATTAACCATCATCTTAGCCTTCAGTGAATAGTAATCTTTTTGCTGGTGGAGGGTCTTGCCTTGATGTTGATGGCTGCTGATTAGTCAGCATGGTGGTTATTGAAGATTGGAGGTGGCTGTGACAATTTCTTAAAATAAGACAATAATGAAGTTTGTGCATCTGTTGACTTTTCCTTTCACTTAGACACTTAGAAACCATTGTAGGGTTATTAATTGTCTTAATTTCAATATTACAGTGTCTTAGGGAATAGGGAGATTTGAAGAGAAGGAAAGAGATGGGGGAACTGTGGGTTAGTGGAGCAGTAAGAACACATACAACATTTATCAATTAAGTTTGCCATCCTTCATGGTGCCCCAAAACAATTAAAATAGTAACATCACGAATCACAAAGCATCGTAACAGATATAATAATAATGAAAAAGTTTGAAATATTGTGAGAAGTACCAAATTGTGACACAGGTACAATATGAGCACATGCTGTTAGAAAAATGGCACCGATAGATTTGCTCAATGCAGGATAGCCACAAACCTTCAATTTGATAAAAAAAAGAAAGAAAGAAAGAAACCCCACCACAATATCTGCAAAATACAATAAAGCAAAGTACAATAAAATGAGATATGCCTGTACTGATATGACACAGATATAATTTCATTACCTTTACTTATCAAGAAGAGATTTATATCTGAAAAGTACCTTAGAGATCATCTAGTCTAACAGCCTACTTTACAGATGTGGAAACTGAGACTAGGAGTGAAAAAAATTTTTCTCAAGGTCATATGGTAAATGACAAGGATGAGAAATGAACCAAATTCTGCTAATACCAAACCCAGTATCTTTAATATCATAAGGCTATAGATCTATTACTAGAAGAAACCTTGAAGACCATTGCATACAACCCCCTCATTTCAAAAATGAGGAAAGAGAGGCTCAGAAAGTTTACCTTGCTCAAGGTCATACAAGTAGTAAGTGTCAGAGGTGAGACTTGAACTCAGTTTTTCTGATTTCAGAACCAGACATCTTTCTACTACTCAGATCTGCCTCTCTAACAACAAACTTCTCCTCCAATTTCTTGAGCAGTACTTTATAAGGTTAAGAGTTGAACTATTTTTCTGCATCTTGTGTAACGATAGCCACAGAAAAAAATAATAATGATATGCATTTTTAAAATTCCTAACACTATGGATGTGGCTCTAGCATATGGCAATTATTATTCAGTATGACACAATAAAAATATTTTTCCTTAAGCTAAAAGACTTCAACAAACATCATTCCCAGGTTAAGAAAACATGACTTTTAACTGAGGCTGCTGGTCACATTTTTTTTCCATACCTTGGTGGCAGAGGGCAGGTGCAGGATTTACTCAATGCATGAGAAGAATGACAGAAAGAAAGAAAAAAAGACTTTATTCAGAACTAACAGCTATAACAACTATCAACAAGAACACAGAGGTACATTAAAGATTGATTAACTGATGAAATTAACCTGCCCTAATTAACTCCATAAATACCATACTTTGAGCCAAGTGAGTAACTGATAGTCCAATTCGTCTTTCACACATCTGTCAAAGTGATATTCCTAAACAACATTTCTTACTATGTACTCCCCTCCTCCAAAATCTCCAGTGGCTCCTTCTTTCCTCAAGGACAAAATACAAATTTTTTCTATTTGAAATCTGAAGTCCTTCACAACTGCTTCTAATGTACCTTTCCAGGCTTATCAGACATTTCTCCTCTTCATATATTCTGCATTCCAGCTAAACCAGCCTACTTGATGTATTACTAAACAACATTCCATCTATTTTTCTCTTCCTGATCTCATATCACTCAGATTATTTCTTATTATTTCTCCCTTCATGAGAGTTCCTCACATATATTCATTCCAAAGAGCCAATCCATTGGTTAAATCCTGTTTCTATTTTCACATCTCTCATATATGTTTCCTCCCTCCACTGGTACAGCAAACACCTTACTTGTCACCCTTATCACTACCCTCTTATAGCTTCAGATTGGAATCTCTGCCATAAGTCTCTCTACCTCAAATCCATCCTCCACTCAGCTGCCAAAGTGGTTTTCCTAAAGCACAGACCTAACCATGTCTCTTCTACTGAATAAACTCAGGGATTCCTTATACCGTCCTGGATCAATTATAAACTGTCTGGCTTTTAAAATCCTTCCTGCCTTTCCAGACTTCCCATATTTACTTTCCACCATTTACTCTATGATCCAGTAATACTGGCTTCCTGCTATTCCTGACAGGGCACTCCATCCTGTGCCTTTAGTTGACTGTTCCCAATGTCTATAACGCTCTTACCCTTCACTTCCTCCGATCGCCCTTGGCTTCCTTCAAGATTCAACTCAAATCCCATCTACTGCAGGAGGCTTTTTCCAGTCTGTCCACTACTGGTGCCTTCCATCTATCTATTCTGTATATATCTTATATGAATATAACTATTAACATAAAGTCTCCTCCACTAGAGTGAGAGCTTAATTAGTGTGGAGACCTTGTTTTTGCTTTGTTGCATACCACAGTTTCTTGCGTGGTACTTTAGTACAGTGTTTGGACCATGTGGAGAGTTTAATAAATGTTCATTGACTGACTATGCCTTTGCATACAGGCTGATCCCAGGCTGACCCCAGAAAGCATTCCTTCCCTTCCTCTGCTTCTTAGAATCCCTTTCTCCCTCCCAAATTCAGCTCAAGTGACACCTTTTTTTGTCCACCCTTAGCTGTTTATGTCCTGCTTCCCTAGAAGACTACTTTTGTGTTTGCTGTGTAAATATTTTATTAAGTAAACATTGCTTGTGTGCAATTAAGCAAATTTAAGTATTAAACTATTAAGTATTTGTAATTAATTTCTGATTAAGTATTGCTTATTTGAATACCTGTTGTTTTTGCAATAGAAAGTAAGTTTCTTGAGGATAGGACTATTTTGGTTTTCCCCCAGGAACCCCCTGCCTAGTACTTATTAGCCATTTCAATATTTATTATTATATATAATAATAAATCATTAATATATATTATAATCACATATGATATATAATTGTAAATACTTTATAAGTATTTATTAATATCTTTTGCTTCTGTAGGTAAGATTGGTCTGTAGTACATCATCTTACAATAATTTACTCTCAAATTTTCTGTTTTTTAAATGGTTATTTCCCTATTTTCATTTTCCCAGATGTTTCCCAAAGGTTATCTTTTTTATATTTTCTATAGTTTCCTAGAAAAATTTTCTAGATTTCTTTCTAGAAATTGTTTTCCTGCAAAATATGAATATATGAATATAAATATGAAATATGAAGACTTTTTCTGGAAAAAAATATTCTGGAAATCATTGTTCTGTGTAATATGTCCTGGGAGGATGTTACTCAACCTTCAGCAGTTCTCTGATGCTTAAAGGGTACAATACAAACTTTTTTCTGGTATTCGAATCTCTCCACAATTTGACTCCTTTTCCCCAAAACTTATTCTACTCCTCTCGTTCTACTCCTATTCTCTATTCTACTCCTCTCTATCTCTTATGGTCTCGTCAAATAGGACTACTCAACATTCTCATTTCTGTATCGTATCCTCTTTCTTCAGACCTTTGCTCAAGCTACCCCACGTGACAAAAAACAAAAAAGCAAAAACAGGAATTCTCTCCCTGTCCTCCAGCTTTGCCTTCATAAATAGAAAACAATTAACAGAAGAAAGGCCCTAGAATTACGAGAGGTTGGGATTTTAGTTGGGACATGAGTTGCCTTGAATGACTCCATCATGCTGCCAACAGATGCATGCTCCCAGGCTCACTCTTTAAGCCTGCTACTCTATTGTCATTCCCTCTTCTTACTCAGCAGAAGACCTAATCTCCTACTCTCGAAGAAAATTGAGGCCATTCATTATGAGCCCACTTTTCTACCTTATTCCACACCTCACAGTCCTTCCTCCTCATTATATATATATAATATATAACACAATTATATGTATGTATATGCATGTGTCTATGTGGGTATGCATGTATATATGTATGTGTACATATACATATGTGTATATATATACATATACACGTGTGTTTAACTTTACTGCTAAAATCTTAGAAATAAATGAATAATTGCCTATACTACCTTTATTTCTTCACCACCCACTTATTTCTCAAGCTCTTGTCATCTAACTTCTGGTTACATAACTCCATCAAATAGGCTTTTTCTATAGTCAAAAATTACCTAACTGCTAAATCCAAAGGTTTTGTTTTCCCAGTCCTCGTTTCTCACTCTTTCCATGACTTCTGATACACCCACCAATATTTCCTCCTGGATATGCTTTCCTTACTTGGTTTCTGAGGGAATCTACTTTCCTCTTTCCTTGGCTTCTCTGCCCCTTCCTTTTCAATCTCCTTTTCTGGAACATCATCTCCAACATGTTTGATGTGAGTGCCTCTGAGAGCAATGTCTAGGAGTCTTTTCTCTACACATCCCTCATTGGAAATCTCAGTTCACTCCTATTGGTTATAGTATTATTTACACTCATAGAGTCGCATCTATGATTTCATTAATATCAAGTATTCACAAAGTTTTTGTTCTTAAGACCCCTTTGTACTCTTAAAAATAACTGAGGACCCCAAAAAGTTTATGTGAGTAATTTCTATTGATGTTCATTGTATTAAGAATTTAAATATCGGGGGGAGGAGCCAAGATGGCAGAGTAGAAAGATTCACGGATGCTTAGCTCTTACCCCACAACCCATAAAATATCTGTAAAGAAGAACTCTCAACAAATTCTAGAGCAGGAGAAGCCACAGAACAATGGAATAGAGGAGATTTCTGTTCCAGAGAGACCTGAAAAACCAATAGGAAAGGTCTGTAGTACACTGGACATGGAGCAGAGCCCAGCCCTGCCTTGGCCATGTGGCACCAAGAGGAGCAGATCTGAGCAGGCTTCAGGGACAAAATCTCCAGCGGCAGCTCATCATCTCTCAACCCACAGGTGCCGAAGGCCAGTGAGAGGGTCTTTTCAGCTGGCTGAGAGGGGAGCAGGGTGTCCTCATAACTCAGGCCCCTCAGGAGGCAGCAGTAGAGGCAGCAGCAGACAGGGTTCCCAAAGCAGGCAGTAGCCCACATCCATTGTTGAAGGTCTCCTCATCCCCTGAGGGAACTGAGCCCCATGTAGTGGCCGTGCCCCCACCTGAGCAGCTGAACTTAATCTCACACTGAATAGCAGCCTTGCCCCCACCGAAAACCCCTAAGGCTTAGGAGCAGCTCATTCGAATCTTAGCCCCCTAGCGCTGGCTGGGCAGAACTGGAGGCAAGGTGGGTGTGGAGAGGAAACTCAGAAGTCAAGTAACTGACTGGAAAATGCCAAAAAAAGGGAAAAAAAATAAGACCAGAGAAGTTTACTTTCTTGGGGAACAGGTGTCTCCCCCAATCCTTTCTGATGAGGAAGAACAAGGCATACTGTCAAAGGAAGTCAAGGCCTCTGCCTCCAAAGGGAACTTAAAATGGACTCAGGAAATAGAAGACCTTAAAAAACAAGTTAGCAGATTACTAAAGGAGAACCGAAAAAAAAATGCTGAGGAAAATAACAGCTTTAAAAAGAGACTAACTCAATTGGAAAAAGAGGTCCAAAGAGCCAACAAGGAGAAGGAGATTTTAAAAAGCTGAATTAGTCAAATGGAGGAGAAGGTTCAAAAGCTTACTGAATAAAATAATTCACTGAGAGAATTGAGTTCAGGGAAACGAATGACTGTGAGTTAAACCAAGAAGTTAGTAAACAAAACCAAAAATTTGAAAAAATAGAAGATAAGGCGAAACAACTCATTGGAAAAACAATTGACCTGGAAAATAGATCCAGGAGAAATAATTTAAAAATTATTGGACTACCTGACAGTCATGATCAAAAAAAGAGCCTAGACATTATTCTTCCATGAAATTATCAAGGAAAACTGCCCTGATGTTATAGAATCCGAGGACAAAATGGATATTGATAGAATTCATCATTCACCTCCTGAAATAAACCTGAACAGAGAAACTCCTAGGAATATTGTGGCCAAATTTCAGAGTTCCCAGATCAAGAAGAAAATACTGCAAGCAGCTGGAAAGAAACAATTTGAGTACTGTGGAAATACAATCAGGATAACATAGGATCTGGCAGCTTCCACATTAAGGGATTGAAGGGCTTGGAGTGGGATATTTCAGAAGTCAAAGGAACTGGGATTGAAGCCAAGAATCACCTACCCAGCAAATCTGAATATAATACTTCAAGGGGGAAAATGGTCACAGTGATATAGTCGAATTTCAAGATTTCATGTTAAGGAAAAGACCAGATCTGTATTTAAAAATTTGACTTTCCAAGACAAGAATCAAGAGAAGCATGAAAAGGTAAACAGAAAAGAAAAATCATAAAAGACTCTCTAAAGCTGAACTGTTTACATTACTACATGGAAAGAAAATATTTTTAACTCGAATCTTTTCTCAGTATTTGGGTAGTTGGAGAGATTGTACACACACACACACACACACACACACATACACATAGATAGAGAGAGAGTACAGGGTGTGTTATATCAGAAGACATGATATCCACACACAAAAAAAAAAAATAAAAATTAAGGGGTAAAGGAGGAAAATTCCAGGAAGAGAAATGAAGTAATGGAATGGGGCAGACTATAACTCATAAAAGAGATAAGAAAAATCTTATTCATTGCAGGAGATAAGGGAGAAGGACAGAGGGGGAAAAATAAAGCTACTTTCCCCATGTGTGACTGAAGGAGGGAATAATATGCTCACTAAATTTGATATGAAAATTTATATACACCACAGGAAAGTAGGAGAGGAGGTGACAAGTGGAGTAAGGGGAATGTTAGAAGGGAGGGCAAACGGGAGAAGGGAGTCACTAGAAATAAACACTTTCCAGAAGGGACAAGGTCAAGTGTAGGGGGAAAAATAAAGGGGGATAGGGTAGGTCAGAGGGCAATATAATTAGTTTTACACAATATGATTACTATGGAAGTCTTTTGCAGAACAACACATATTTAGTCTGTATTGAATTGCTTGCCTTCTCAGTAGGGCTGGGTAGGGAGCGGGAAGGGAGAGAAGTTGGAATTCAAAGTATTAAAAACAAATGTTGAGAATTTTTATTGCATATAATCAGGAAATAAGAACTACAGCAATAGGGGTATGAAAATTTATCTTGCCCTGCAAGAAAAGAGAGAAGATGGGGATAGGAGATAGGTGGGGTGTGATGGAAGGGAAGATATATTGAGGGAAGGAGTAATCAGAATGCAAAGTATTAGGAAACAGGGGGAGGGGAGTGATGGGGAGAAAAATTGAACATGTTACAAAGTGAGGTAAAAGCAATTAGTATTAAAACAATAGACTGAATTAATTACTGAGAATAAATCAATGACATCTTTAGTTTTGAGAAAAGAATTTCAGTCTAAATTTTCTAGAGGAAAGTAACCTCAGTAAAATTTGGCATTGATGGAAAAGTCAAGATTTTAATGGTAAATTTGACTTTATGATTGCCATTTAATCAGGAACTAGAACATGTATAGAAAGGCATGTAAGCCACTTAAGACTTCCCTCAAAAGATGTTCCTTAGCCAAAGTGAAACTATAATCATATTTAAAACCTGGTTATTGGAACTTGCCATTTTGAGATGTTATGGAACTATTAAGTGAATGTTCTTCTGAGTCTAACTCCAGGTATGGGAAGCAAGAAAGGTGATCTGAGCCTCCAATACATGATGCCAGTAAGCTGGTGAGATGCTGGTATGAACTGCATAGGTGATCTCAAGGGAAGGGTGGGAGAGCGGCTGTTCAGCATGAGCTGAGGTGGGCTTCTCCTGACTCAGTTTCCCCACTGATACCTGGCAGACTTTAAGCCTGACTGAATGCAAGTGGATAATCTAATCCTGCCTGGAACTGACAAGAAGTTGGGGAGATATTGTATCCCTGGAATGTCCTTACTATTGGTGGCAATTTCCTATAGTCAAAAGGTTTATAAACTTAATACCAGATCTATTCAATTATAGATTATGGGTAGGGGAACATCCAAGGCTATCTAAAATTAAGCTATTAGGCATAGGACTTTAGACCAACAACAAGTGAGGGTCCTTTAATTCTTAGTAATACTGTGGAGACAATTAGGCCAAGAGCTTGTGAAGTTAGCAACAGAAATATTATTTGTGTCTCGGTTGGTTAATGTTTAAAAAAAAAATTTCTTTTGTGGTCCATATTGCAAATGTTTTAAAAAGAAGTATCACCTGACCAAAACTTGGAATTACTTTATCTGTTATAAACTGTGTTAAAAATAAATAATTTTTTAAAAAAGGAATTTAAATATCTAAGTAATATTTTGAAAATTATTTTGACCTAGTGGAAACTCTAAAAGGAACCCTGAGGGGTCTCAAACCACATTTTGAGAACTATTGATATAGAAAATACTCAGATGAGTCTCAGTGAATTACCTAGAGCACTGAGAGATTAACTTATTTTTCTCAGGATAAAATTAGGCGAAAACTATGTCATCCACCAGAACCTAGCAGTATTGTTGAAGCATGATAGTTTTACTTTTCCATCCATTTTTATGAATGCTGGCAACCACGCTAAAGAAGAATAAGTGCTACTTTCTTATTAGAAATCCAAGGAAAAAATCCTGGCTCTGCCACTAACTCCGTGTGTGATTCTGAGCAATTCAGTTACTTCTTTGAGATTCAGCTTCTTCAACTATTAAAGTTAGAGGACTGGACAAGATGATTTTGAAGTTTCTCTCTTTCCATTTCTATCTCTTATCCTCCTTAGATTTCCTAAGTTTGTGAACGTGATTTTATATACACAAGTAACTGGAACAACTGGGCCCTGGTCCAGTACTTTTCTCATAAAGATGAGTCAGTAAATGGTGACAAGGAAAAAGGACACTCATGTCTGCATCTTCTAAATCTATAATGCAGATGGGAGAGAAGTCTATTCAGATACTCACATGAGAGAAATTAAAATTCCTTAAAGAATACGGAAGCTAAACAAATTCCAGATCAATTCAAGACAACATATATTCTGAGACTTATAGATGTAAGAAACTCTACTAAGGGAAGTTTCTTTCAGAACTCTGGGTCTGGATCGCCAAAAACAGTGTTACTTTAATTCGTGGCCACCCACATGCAGTACAATGAGGTTAGAGTGTGGCTTAAGCCACAAGACCCTCAAAGTCTTAAAAAATTACCACCAGCCTCTGCATGTTCACCTGTCAAACCCCTACTGATACTTTAAAATGTTCAACTTTTTTCTAACAGACTTTACTGAAACCAATGGATATTGGCCCCACTGATTTTAATTTTTAAGTAAAAAGAGAATGGTCTTACAGAACACCTCCTCTTGCTTTCATTGATGGGCTGTGCTTGCTTTATAAAGTGAAAACACTAGGAGCCCTGACAAGCTCAAGCTGTGTGGCAATTTGACCAAATCTGTACTGTATGGGAAGGTGTGAAAAGGTGGATGGATGAATAAACTAGATAGGCAATTGTGGGAAGTACTTTGGGGAGACAATTGCCTAAAGACCAAAGCCTGTAGAAATGGTGTCTGCATAGTGGGAGGGGGAAGACTTTGTAATGAATGGAGAAGAATTAAGTATTGTAGATGAGACCACTGGACGAAAATGGTTAACATAGGGAATACACTGAAGTTACCAAAGTGAGGACAACTGTCTTGTTAGCACTTAATTAGGATGATGAGTATATCCCTAGTACCCTATCAGGCCTCTCTCTTGCATTTAAATTGTAAGAGTTGGGTTATTAGGTATGGTCTATTTAATTACCTTTATTTTCACTTGTCCAGTAAAACTGATAACAGTCATAGTGTCCTTCAGACTCAAAACATTAACTCTCTCAGCAATGAAAATGAGCAAGAGAGAACCTTGTTCATCTCTAATAAGGCTCTCAGTCAGTCTACTCCTGTACTTCATAGCCTGGCTATTCCTGTAAGATAGGCAGATTGGTAACAATTAAGTGAATATGGTAAGCATAAGCAGATTTCACTTTTCTGCCTCTTGTGCCCAACAAAAAGATATCACCATTTGGTCCAATCATACATGACTGAACTGCTCCAAAGATTCCCATGACTAGGACCACTAATTGGATTTAGACCTCCAGGGTACAACATATCCAGATCATTCCATGTAGGTCAAATAAAAAACTCATCAGGAGTTCCCTGTATACCAAGGAATCCACAAGTCCAATCCAAAAATTTTAAAAATAAAATTAAAAACACAGTAACTATAATAATTTAAATTTCTATAGCACTTTATCATTGTAAAACGTTTTACCTGTACTATTGTCTTTCATCCTCAGAACAACCCTATATAGTTGGTAATGAACAAAGGCCATTTTATAAATGTAGAGACTGAGGTTCAGAGAAGTTAAACGAACTTGCTCATTGTCACATAGCTAAAAAACGCAGAACCTAGACTTCAATTTAATTCTTCTGCCTTTGAATCCGATGCTCTTTCAACTAAATTCTGTTGACCTGAATTAAAATTGTTTAATTCAATGAGCCATAAGACTTCTAAAATTGAGAAGACAGATTCTCCTTTTCTCAACTTGTGTAACTGAAAAGCATTTGTTGAGTTCCTACTATGAACAAGCTACTTTCTCTTGAAACTATGATTATTGAGATAATTCATTTTCCATGGCTTTCTTTTTTTCTCAAACTGACTGTGCTTTCAACAAAGAGTTAAGAAAATTGACAGTTAGTGGTGGAGCGGTGTTTTTTTTTTTCCACACCTATTGATATAAGTCCATTTCCTGTTAACATGGGAGGACAAAGGGCCAACTGGGATGAGCTATTTGGTGGCTAAAAAGATGGTTTTATTTTTCTTGTCAATGTGATACTAACATGACAGGACATGATGCAGGTTTGCAACATGAAGGCATAGTTGACTGACAGATGCAAGAAGACTGAAAAGACTGAAGGTAGGTTTTACATAATTTAAGGAATCACATTGAAAGAAGTGGATGAAAGAATATTTGAAGATTAAAATTGAATTCAAATTTTGTCTCACTAAAATGTCACTACATCAAAACATTTCAACAGATGAAATGTGTTGCATTTTCAAACTTAAAGTAAACAAAGGGGAGAGAGGTGGAAAAATAGCTTAAGTCCTATTAGAGAGGAAGAAAGAACTTTGAAGGTAATCTAATACCTCTTTGTGTGTCAGAGAGTTATCTTCAAATCATTTTTTCCCATTTATAAAGTCCTAGAAACCATCAGCTCTACCTTCTTATTTTCATACTTACAACCATAGAGTAACTCATAGTTCTATTTTAGATAATAAATAGGAAAAAGACCATAAGATTTGGAATCACAAGATCTACATCCAAATCCCAGTTTTGTAACTTGTTCAGCCTTAACTTTTTCAATTTTTTCCTATATAAAATGCAGAGTTGAAGTATATTATCTCTAATGGACTGATGAGAGAGACAGAGAGACAGAGAGACAGAGACTGATTTTTGTTGTCATTGCAATAACTGACATATGAGAAATTATGTCCAGGTTTCTCTGAGTCATTGACCTTGAATTTCACTCCAGTTTTCATTTGGACAGGGTCTTCCTCCACCTTCTTTTCTTTTAAATCAGAGTTGGATATTGGAGGCTGTCAATAAAGACATCTTCAAGGTAGAGCCACTGGTGAGAATCTATAGCAAAGGTCTATGAACAACCTATCCTGAGGCTCAACTAGAACTCCATGAACCAAATAGAAACTGCCAATTAGGGTCTTTCAAGGATGAGAGAAAAGGATCTTGGATTTACAGGCTTAAAGGATTTTAGTGATCATCCATTCTCTAGTACGGTGAAGTAGAGAAAGTGTGGAATATAGATTCAGGGGATATGCATTCAAATTCTGCCCCTGCTGCTTACCACTTGGAAGACCTTGGACAAATTTCTCACACCTAGGGGAAACAAAAGCCCAGAGCTAGTAAGGGACAGATTTTAACTGCAGTCTTCTAATTCCAAATCCACCACCTTTTCCATTGGACGAGATTGTCTCCCCAATATATATGAGGGCTCAGCAACACAGGCATGGGGCAGGCTAGAATGAATTTCTTTCTAGGGGTCCAGGTGAATCTGACCAACCAACAAAACCATCAGAGATAATCATCAGTCCTCCAATTCCTTCTATCCAGCCCATTTAGGCTAAGGTGATATCAGCCTGATTGATCTTCGGATGCCAATGATCTCATCGGATGATCTCATCTCTCCTTGGGGAGGTCTTGATAGGTGGGGCTTGTCATAATTTTTGACAGAAGAAAGTTTATAGAAGGCTTATGTATGACACAATACTTTAAGCTACTATACCTTACAGATTCTTGTGACCCAAAATGTCTCCATTTGTAAATCATATTCTTTCCCTTAAGCTTTCAAATATGCTCCAATCTCTCCCATACTAAAATGAATTAATCTGCTCCTTTTCCAGCAATCTCTCATTATCATTTGCTGGTCAGTCATGTCCAACTTCATGACTCCAAGTACTATACCATGTAAATACTGTCCATAAGTTTTCTTGACAAAGATACTAGAGTGATTTGCAATTTCTTTCTCCCTCGGATTAAGGCAAACAGAGGTTAAGTGACTTGCCCAGGTCAGGCAACTACAAAGTGTGTGATGATTACAGGCTCGGCGCTCTATCCATTGAGCCACCTACCTGCCTGGTTATGACATTAAACCTCATCCTTTCCCTTGACAAGCTTCCAGAAAGAATTACTTTCATTCATTGTTTTTATAGTTTTACTACTGAATTTTGTTTTCATGACAAAATAGTTTCCTCCTTATGGCTTCCACTCCTTACTTTCCCATTAAATTTTTCCTATTAACAAAAACATGTAAGTAAAGCCAATGACTGCAGCCACAGCATCTGATAGTGAACTTACTGCATTCCCCATTTACTTTCCCACCTCTCTAAGATGAGGCAAGGAAGTATTTCTTTATCAGTTCTCTAGGATTGAGTATGCATATTTTAATTTATCAGAATTCAACTACTAAAACTTCTCTAACATACTCAGTGACCTCTTAGCTACTAAATAAGTCCTCATCCTCTCTGACCTCGATTCAGCTCACCATATTGTTCTAGTCATCATCTCAACCCTCCGATTCTGACACTGCTATCTCCTGGATCTGCTCCTTCCTGCTTTACTGTTTCTTCTTCTTGGCCTCTGCTGTTGGAGCACTCATCATGACAGACTGTCTTCGGACTCTTTTAGAGATATCTTCATTCTCTGGCATCTGAATCTTTTGGCCGATCCATGTCTTACCTCATTGCCTGTCCTACGAAATATGTGACCTACACTTGCTGGCTCGCGCTTATGACATGGCCTACTTCCAGCCTTTCTACTGAGGAAACTTTACCTTTGCTAATTAATTCCTCTCTGCATTCTGTCACTTCTGTTCCTCTTCCCCTTTCAAAAAAAAAGTGTATACAGTAAGGGACCACTGGAGAGTTTTGACCAGTTTTATGCATAGGGAAGATTTCTCAATTGGCAGAGTTATAAAAGAATAGCTTGTAACAGAGAGAAAGCAGAAGCAAGGAGACCTATTGGAGGTTATTGTGATGATCCAGATGAGTGATAATGAGCTCCTATACTAGAGTGGAGGAATGAAAATATAGAGGAATGAAATTATAACAGTAGTGATATTAGTAGTTGTAACTAATATTTGTATAGCACCTTAACAATTGCAAACTACTTTATATCTCTTATGTCCTTTAACCTTCTCAACACTCCTTTAAGGTAGGTATCATTGCTATCTCCATTTCCACTAAGCCCCCTAGCCATTTAATAATAATAGACTAATAGCAACAATTTTTTAAAAATGAGTAATAACTTGCATTATATAGTGTTTTAAGATTTGCAAAGATTATCTCAGTTGATCCAAATCCATTTAATTCTAATCCCCCAGCTTAGTAAATGCATAAATACACAGAAAATGATTCATAGTGTAACTCCATTTATTTTCTGTGTCTCAGTGCTGATTCTCTGGGTCACTGCCTTTGTGGTAACCACTCTAATTGGGATGAGGGACCTTGTTTGATATCCAGATAGAGTTACTGCTTCTGGTATACCATCCATAGGAATTTTAAGGCAAGGAGTAGAAAAGTCTTGTAAATTTTAGATTAGAATTCCAAACAAAATCAGACTAGTTGTGGCAGCAAGTAGGGTGGGATTTTTGTGTTTGGAATTGTTTTCCGGGCTCGGTCTAGATTTTGAACTCCTGAGGATTCAGTCCCCTTTGAGCCCTGATGGTTCACAGCTGTGCTGAGTCATATGGGTTTTGTGCCTGCTGACTCTGAGCCAATCAGGAGTCAAGTTTTCGTTATATATACTGATAGGTTAATATTTTACTTTGGGGGTTCATTTATGAGAAGGGTCTTGTGATTACCTGGTTGAGACTCTGAGTGTTCATATGTTCAGACCCCCCCGCAACTGCTCTGATGTAAAGGTTCTCTTGATCCAGGGATGTATGTAAATTGTATGGCAATATTGCTTTGATTCAGGCAGTAAGAGCTCTATCTGTTGATCTTTATTTCTCTGCTTATATTTTTCTGTATGATGAATGTAACTGAAGTGATTGCTGATCCCTCAAAAGTTGCCTTTCCTTTCATAAATGCACATTTAAGAACCTGTGATAGCAGGCCCCTCTGTGTATGTCAGGGTGCTTACTGATAGAGTAGTACAATTTACAAAGTGAAATTTCATTGATTTAGACATGAGTTTATATTTAGACAAGTTCTACCACTTCCAGAGAAGACACAGTGAAATGGAACAGTTAAGGAACAGAAATATAGTTGATGGACTCTTTTCTTAACATGATCAAAAGCAGTCTTTTTTTCTTCATTTTTATTTATCAACCTACAAAATAGGAATTATAGAGATCATGTGAAAATGAAATAATGAGAAGAGGCAGAACCAAGATGGCAGAAAAAAGATTACCTTGAACTCTCCCAAATTCCTCTCCACACAACTTTAAATGACACCTCAAAACAAATCCTGGAGTGGCAGAACCTATAAAAAAACAAGTCAAAACAGTTTTCCAGCCCAAGACCACTTAGAAGATGAGCAGAAAAACTCTTTGACACCAGGGTGAGACTGGAGTATAGTCCATCACAGGCTACACCACTACAGACCTCACCACCATGGGACAAATCCCAACAAAGCAGCAGCAGGTATTGAAGGCAACTGAATCAGTAGCTTCTGGAGCTATGGAATCCATTAACTTCTGGGGCTGTCAGCCCTCACATGATAAGAGTGAAGGCAAACTGGTCAGAAGGAGATTGCAGAATTCTTTTTGCTGGCCCTGGAGGGCAGGACTCTGTTCCATTGTTCATATTTGGATCCTAGCTTGCAGTACCAGGACAGGGAGGGACACTAGCACATCAGTTTTTGGTCACAGGGGAGAAGAGACTCTGGTCATAGTTCCAGGGTAGAAAAGAGTGTTTATGGCCTCTCACAGAACATATTGCAGGCCAGAAAAATAGTAAACACACAAGAACTGCCTCTGCAAACAGCTGCACAAAAAAGCCCTAAAGCTGGAACCGTGCCTCCTCCACTCCAGGAGCAGAGCACAATTTTACATAAAATTAGTCAAGAAAAAGACGCAAAAAACAAAAAATCCTGACCATAAAATGTTACTATGGTGACAGGGAAGATCAAAACACAAACTAAGGAGACGACAACTAAGTCAAAACTGTTCCATCCAAAGTCTCAAAGAAAAATGGGAATTGATTTGTCAGAGTCAAGACGGCAGAGTAGAAGGATGGACCTGCTGTAGCTCTCACCCAAAGTCCATGAAATACCTGTAAAAATGACTCTAAACAAATTCTAGAGCAGCAGAAACCACAAACGACAGAGTGAGAGAGATTTATAGCCCAAGGCAGCCAGGAAGGCTGACAGGAAAGGTCTATCACACTGGGCTCAGAGCAGAGCACAGCTCAGCCTTGGCCATGAGGCCCAGCATGGACAGGACTGGAGCAGGCTTCAGGGCACAAAATCCCAGGTAACAGCTGCCATTCCCAGATTTCTTAATCCTCAAATGCCAGAGATTGCTTCAAAGGTCAGTAAGAAAGCTCTTTCCCCTGGGTGAGAAAGGAGAAGGGTCCTGCCCTAAGCCCAGGAAGTTGCAGCATCCATTTTTGGAGCCTTTGGCCTAAAGACATTGGGGAAACCAAGCAGCTAATTTGAATCTCAGCCCTGAATGGTGGCCATGTGGTGAGGAGGAACACTGGAATGGTGGAGCTTGAGGCATTTGTGGAGAGGGAATCCTACTCACAGTTCCTGGGCAGATCCTGGTTGCTCCCAGACCACAGCACAACAAAGGCATAAACTCCTCTCCCATGATTGTGTCACCTTGGAGGAACTCAGAACTTACAGGTCCCTAGAGTATACCCTCCACTTGACAAAGGACTCAAAAGTCAAATAACTGGCTGGGAAAATGTCCCAAAAAGGGGAAAAAAATAAGACTATAGAAGGTTACTCTCTTGGTGAACAGGTATTTTCCTTCATCCTTTTAATGAGGAGCAACAAAGCATACCATTAGAGGAAGACATCAAAGTCAAGGCTTCTGCATCCAAAACCTCCAAAATAAATTTGCAATTGTCTCAGACCATGGAAGAGCTCAAAAAGGATTGGGAAAATCAAGAAAGAGAGGTGGAGGAAAAATTGGGAAGAGAAATGAGAGTGATGCAAGAAAATCATGCAAAGCACATGAACAGCTTGCTAGAGGAGATCCAAAAAAATACTGAAGAAAATAATATCTTTAAAAATAGACTACCCAAATGGCAAAAGAGGTCCAAAAAGTCAATGAGGAGAAAAATGCTTTAAAAAGCAAAATTAGCCAAATGGAAAAGGAGGTTCAAAAACTCACTGAACAAAATAGTTCTTTAAAAATTAGAATGGAGCAGATGGAAACTAATGACTTTATGAAAAGCCAAGAAACTGCAAAACAGAACCAAAAGAATGAAAAAAAAAATAGAAGATGATTTGAAATATCTCAATGGAAAAACAACTGACCTGGAAAATAGGTCCAGGAGAAACAATATAAAATTATGGGACTATCTGAAAGCCATGATGAAAAAGGGAGCCTAGACATCATCTTTAATGAAACTATCAAGGGAAACTGTCCTGATATTCTAGAAGCAGAAGGTAAAATAAATATGGAAAGAATCCACTGATCACCTCCTGAAAGAGATCACAAAATAAAAACTCCTAGGAATATTATAGTCAGATTCCAGAGTTCCTAGGTCAAGGAGAAAATATTGCAAGCAACCAGAAAGAAAAAATTCAAATATTATGGAAATGCAAGCAAGATAACACAAGATCTAGCTGCTACTACATCAAGGTATCAAAGGGCTTTGAATATGATACTCCAGAAGTAAAAGGAACTAGGATTAAAACCAAGAATAACCTACCCACCAAAACTGAGTATAATACTTCAGGGGAAAAAAATGTTTATTCAATGCAATAGAGGGCTTTCAAGCATTCTTGATCAAAAGACCAGAACTGGATGGAAAATTTGACTTTCAAACACAAAAATCAAGAGAAGTATGAAAAGGTAAACAGGAAAGAAAAATCATAAGGGACTTACTGAAGTTGAACTGCTTACATTCCTACATGGAAAGATAATATTTGTAACTCCTGAGACTTTTCTCAGTATTTGGGTAGTTGGAAGGATTATATACATATAGACAGAGGCCACAGGATGAGTTGACTATCAAGGGATGATATCTAAAAAAATAAAATTAAGGGGTGAGAGAGGAATATATTGGGAGGAGAAAGGGAGACATGGAATGGGGCAAATTATCTCTCATAAAAGAGGCAAGATAAAGCTTTTTCAATGGAAGAGAGAAGGGGGAGGTGAGAGGGAAAAAGCAAAGTTTACTCTCATCATACTTGGCTTAAAGAGGGAATAACATGCACATTCAATTTGGTATGAAAATCTGTCTTACACTACAGGAAAGTAGAGGAGAAGAGAATAAGTGGGTTGTGCGGGGTTGATAGAAGGGAAGGCAAATGGGAGGAGGGGGTAATTAGAAGTAAACATTTTTGAGGAGGAACAAGGACAAAAGAGAGGATAGAATAAATGCAGGACAGGATAGGATGGAGGGAAATATAGTTAGTCTTTCGCAACATGACTATTATGGAAGCCTTTTGCATAACTACACATGTTATCCTATATTGAATTGCTTGCCTTTACAGTGGAGATGTGTAGGGAGAGAGGAAGAAAAAGAAGTTGGAACTCAAAGATTTAGAAACAAATGCTGAGAATTGTTTTTGCGTGCAACTGGGAAATAAAAAATGCAGGTAATGGGGTATAGAAATCTATCTTGCCCTACAAGAAAAGAGAGAAGATGGGGATAAGGGAAGGGAGGAGTGTGATAGAAGAGAGAGCAGATAGGGAGAGGGGGTAATCAGAATGCACTGTGTCTTGGGGCGGGGGAAGGGTAGAGATGGAGAGAAAATTTAGAACTCAAAATCTTGTGGAAATGAATGTTGAAAACTAAAAATAACTTAATTAATTAAAAAAAAAAGAAAAATGTGAATTGATCTCAGGCCCAAAAGGAAATCATGGAAAAGTTCAAAATAGATTTTGAAAATCAAATATGAGAGGAAAAGAGAAATTGGGGGGGGGAGTGAGAATAATGCAAGAAAATCATGAAAAAAACGTCAAGAGCTTGGTAAAGAAATATACACACACATACACACATACACACACACACACACACACACACACACACAAAATAATACTGAAGAAAATAACACCTTAAAAAACAGAATAGGCCAAATGTTAAAAGGATACAGAAATCCAATGAAGAGAAAAATTCCCTGAAAAGTAGAATTTATCAACTGGAAAAAGACAAACAAAACTTCACTGAAGAGAAGAACTTTCTCATTATTAGGGATGTTAGAAGGAATATGCAATGAAATAGGGCAGAGTTGTGTTAAATATGATGGGATGGTTATCTTTAAAAAATAAAATAGAAATTAAGGTTGAGAAAGAGGAATACACTGAAAGAAGAGGAAAGAGACAGGGAGAATAGAGTAAATTAGATCACATAAAAAAGGCATGAAAGAGCTTTTACAGGGAGGTGGAGGGGAGTGTGTGAGCCTTACTCTCATTAGAATTGACTCAAATAGGTAATAACGCACACATTCAGTTGGTTATAGAAATCTATCTTACCCTATAGGAAAGTAGGAAGGGGAAAGCATAAAAGAAGGTAGAGGTGGGGTTGATAGAAGGGAGGGTGGATTGGAGGAGTCAGTAATCAGAAGAAAAACACTTTTGAAAGCCTGCAGGGGAGGAGCCCTCAAAGCAGCAGCCACCACAGGGAGGTGACTGCAGGTCAAGTGTGACTGCAGCCTGGGTTGCTGCTGCTGCCACCATGGCACCCTCCTCACGTTCCCTCCCATCACACACACACACACACACACACACACACACACACAAGAGATGTCCTGAATAATGTGTCTCCATGTTCTGTGATAAACTATTTATGATGGGACATGATATCAGGACAGATTGAAAATCTTACCAATCAACTCATTAAAAAAACAAAGTGTTCTAGGGCTGTAATCCAAAAAGATCATAAAAATGGGGAAAGATCCACATGTACAAAAATATAGCAACTCTCTTCGTGGTGGTCAAGAATCTGAAATTGAGGAGATGGCCATCAATTGTGGAATGACTGAACTAGTTGTGGTATATGAATGTAATCGAATACTACTGGGCTATAAGAAATGATGAACAGGCAAACTTCAGAAAAACCTGGAAAGACATATGAACTCATGCTGAGTGAAAGGAGCAGAACCAAGAGAACACTGTACACAGTAATACACAGTATGCAGTGACTGATTTTGACAGACTTAGCCCTTAGCAAGAACCTAAAACAATTTCAAAGGACTCATGAGGGAAAATGCCACATATATCCAGAGAAAGAACTAAGGAGTCAGAATGCAGAACAAAGCAGACTATTTTCTTTTCTGGTTTTTTTTTTTATGATTTCTCCTATATATATAATTATAATTCTTCTATGCAACATGACTAATGTGAAAATGTATTTAATAAGAATATATGTATAGAGCCTGTATTAGATTACATGTTGTCTTGCAGAGTGAGGGGAGAGGGAGGGAAAGAAAATTTAAAACTTATGGAAGTGAATTTTGAAAACTAAAAGTAAATAAATTCACTAATAAAACAATTTTTAAAAAGAAAGAAAAAACCAAGCATGTGTACGACCAAGAGGAATCACAGGAGTTTGAAAAAATATCCTATGACAGTACTCTCAAGGCATTGGTTGATGTGACAGTGGACTACACAGTTCAGAGAAACATTCTGGACTTCCCACAGCATGTCTCCTCTTCCAAGGATATCCAAACAGCCAGTATTATGGCTGACAAAAGCTCTCTGGGTTTAGTATCCCAGATAAGCATGAGACAGGATATGTACCAGAGGATTGTCCGGCTTCAGGAGAAAATTTCAGCTGACTCACTGAGGTCAGAAACCAAAAGATACCTGGATCAGTTAGTTAGACTGGGAAAATGGAATGGACTACACCTCCCAGAATATACTCAAGATAAAATTTTCAACATATTAAAAGGAAGCTAAGTCTCCTTTGTATGGTTTTCAATAAGAATCTGATGAAGATGTATCTTCTTGCTGTTCACCCAGAAAGAACTGAATGACCTTCCTGAGGATTTTCTGAACTCCTTGGAAAAGACCAAGGATGATAAGTTAAAAGTCAGTCTCATGTACCTTCATTACTTTCCTCTCCTAAAGAAGTGTCCTGTTCCTGAGACCTGGAGGAAGGTTGAAGATACTTTCAACTGTAGATTCAAGGAGGAGAACTGTGAGGTCCTCCAGGAGCTAGTCAATCTCCTGACTCAAAAGTCCAGCCTGCTAGAACTTAATGCAGACTACATCCTAGAGATGAATATGGCCAAAACAAGTCAAGATGTCACCACATTCACAGATGAACTGGCCCAGAAAGTGAAGCTTTGTGGGAAGAAGAGTGAGCCATAATTTTGGAGTTTAAAAAAAGTGTGAGAAGCAGACTGGATTTTGACGACTAAATCAATGCCTGGTACACGTTGGAGGAGACCCACTATAATGCGGACTAAAATTTGCTAAAAGAGTACCTCCCTATGCAAATGGTCACCAAGGGCCTTCTGGGCATATACAAAAGCTGACCTTTGAACTGGAAGAGAATGCCAAGATGTGTCATGAAGAGGTGAAATTGTGTTCTGTGAGGGATGTTGACTCAGGCAAAGTGATAGGAAAATTCTGCCTGGACTTGCACCCCCAGGAAGGGAAGTTTTGTCATGCATCCTGCTTTGACCTGCAACCTGGTTGCCCCCTCAAGGATGGCAGCTAGCAGATCTCCATTGCAGCCACAGTGGCCACCTTCACCAAACCTACACGAGCTACACACTCCCTGCTGCAATACAATGAGGTAGAGACATACTTCCACAAGTTTGGGCACGTGATGCACCAACTTTGTTCTCAGGCAGAGTTTGCCATGTTCAGTGGGACCCATGTGGAATGAGACTCTGTAGAAGCACTGTCACAGATGCTGAAAAATGGGTGTGTGAGAAGGAGCCTCTGAAGAGCATGTCCTAGCACTGTAAGACAGGATAGTCCATCACCCAAGACCTTCTGGAGAAACTTATCAAGTCCTATCAGGCAAATATAGGTCACTTCAATCTTAGTCAAATTGTCCTCACCAAGGTGGACCAGGTCCTTCACACATAGACAAAAGCAAACCCAGCCCAGGAGTACTCCTAACTGTGCCAGGACATCTTAGGAATTCCAGCCACTCCAGGTCCTAACATGCCAGCCACTTTTGGTCATCTGTCAGTAGGCTATGACACCTAGTACTATGGCTACCTCAGGAGTGAGGTATACTCCATAGACATGTTCCACACATGCTTCAAAATGGAAGGGGTCCTCACCTGTAAGGTTGGCATGAACTACAGGACCTTCTTCCTGAAGCCCCATGGCTCTATGGATGCTATCAGCATGCTGCAGCAGTTCCTTAGCCGGGAGTACAAGCAAGACATCTTACTCCCGTGCAAAGGCCTGAAAGTATCAGACAGCAGCTCACTGCCTTCTGCCTGCTGATGGGCCAACCAACCCCAGAGGCACAGGAGCTCTTCCATGCATCTCCATTCATCAGGACTGAGCAAGTGTAGACATAACCTTCTGCTTGTGTCCCTATTGCCTTAAACTCCTAATAGAGAGAGAATAGGACTCTTTGAGAGGGGATGGGTTGAGGGGGCATTTCTATACCCTGCCCCAAACCCATCCTGTTTTGCTTTCTACTTTTTAACCTTACAGTCCCTTTTTAGGGTCTTTGTTCAGTCACATTCAGATGTTTAGAGAAAAAAAAGAAAAACACTTTTGAGGGTGGCTAGGGTGAAAGGAGAGAAAGTAGGATAAGTGGGAGTAAATAGGAAAAAGGGAAATACACAGTTAGTAAACATAACTGTGAAAAAAAATTACAGCAAATTTCTCTAATAAAGGCCTCATTTCTCAAATATATAGAGAACTGAGTCAAAATTTATAAAAATAAGAGCCATTCCCCAATTGATAAATGGTCAAATGATATGAACAGACAGGTTTCAGACAAAGTTATCAAAGCTATCTATAGTCGTTATAAAATGCTCTGAAACACAGTTAGAGAAATGCATATTGAAACCACTCTGAGGTAACCTCACACCTATCAGATCGGCTAATATGACAGAAAAGGGAAATGACAAATATTTGAAGGGAAAATTGAGACACTTGTGCACTGTCAGTGAAATTGGTAATTTAACCACTGTAGAACAATTGGAGCTACGCCCAATAGACTATAAAAACCACGCATACACTTTGACTCAGGGATACAACTGCTAGGTCTATATTTCAAAGAGATTTTTTTTTAAAATGAAAAAGATCTATTTGTTCAAGTTTATAGCAGCTCTTTTAGTGGTGGCAAAGGATTTTCAACTGAGGGGATGCCTATCAATTGGGGAATGCCAAACAAGTTGTAATATGTGATTGTGGATGGAATGTTACTGTATTATAAGAAATGATGAGCAGAATGCTCTCAGAAAAACCTAGAAAGATTTTCATGAACTGATGCAGAATGCAACATGAAGCACCAAGAGAACATTGTACACAGTAACAGCAATATGGTACAATGATCAACTGTGAATGACTTAGCTGTTCTTAGCAATACAATGATTCAGATAATTCTAAAGCACTCATGATGGAAAATGCTATACATATCCAGAAAAAGAACTGATGGAGTCTGAATGCAGAGCAAAGCATAGTTTTTTTAACTTAATTTTCTTGGGTAGGATATGTGTGTATGTTTTCTTTCACAACATAACTAACATGGAAATATGTTTTGCATGACTGCACATGTATAACCTATGTCAAATTGTTTGCAGTCTCAGGGTGGAAGGAGGGGAGAGAGTGAGGAAGAAAATTTGAGACTCAAATATTTTTTTTTTAATTAATGCTAAGAGGACTTCAGAAAAGCCTGGAAAGACTTATATGAACCCCTGTTGAGTGAAATGAAAAGAACCAGGAGAATATTATACACAGTAACAGCCACACTGAGAGAGGACTGTTCCTGATAAACTTAGCCCTTCACAGCAACACAAGGTCCTAAAACATTTCCAAAGGACTCTTGAGGGAAAATGCCATCCACATCCAGAGAAAACTATGAAATTGGAATACAGAATGAAGTAGACTACTTTCTCTTGTGTTATGTTTTGTTTTTTTTTTCTCCTGGTTTCTCCCATTTGTTTTAATTGTTCTATGCAACATGATTAATGTGAAAATGAGTTTAATAAGAATGCATTATAGAACCCATATAAGATTGCATGCCATCTCAGGGAGGAGAGAAAATTCAAGAGTTATGGAAGAGATTGTTGAAAACTGAAAACAAGTTAAATTAAAAAATAAAAATTAATGCTAAAATGTGTTTTACATTTAACTGTAAAAATAAAGTATTAAATATTTTTTATTTTAAATAAAAGATAAAAGGGGAAAAAGTGCTGCTATAAATATTTTAGCATATAGCCTTCTTATCAATATCTTTCTTGGAGTACAGAACTAGTAGGGGAATGAATCACCGGGTTAAGAGGTATGAACATTTTAGTCATTTTCTTTGTATAATTGTACATTACTTTCCAAAATTGTTGTACTCATTCAGAGACCCACCAAAAAATGCACTGGTTTTATTGTGTTGGTCATGTGAAAAAAACACTTCCATCATTGACTATTCCTGTCTTTGCCAGTTTGTAAGGTGTAAGGGAAACCCTTGGAATGGTTATGATTTGCATTCTCTTTTTTTACATTCTTTTATATGATTGTTAATAGTTTGCAAGTCTTGGGGGGGGATTGTAGATACTCTCTTTTAGAAGAAAATGTAGAAGAAAATGCCTTTTGGGTAGACAACATGTAATATTAATATATATATGTTATTTGTTCTATATATAAGAATTGTTTATATATATATTTGAATACCAAACCTCTATCAAAGAAATTAAATAAATATATTTTTAAATCATCCAACAACCTCCCTTTTTATCCTACTCATTAATTTGTGCAAAAGCTTTCAGTTTCCTGTAATCAAAGTTATCATTTATAATTGCCTCAATCATTTATTTAAGAATGTGTCCTATTACTCTACTCAAAGTGCTATAAAACAGTGCATAGCCTTTCTCCCAGGAATACCACTTCTAGGTCTGCATGCAAAAGAGATTTTTTTAAAGAAAAGGACCTATTTGTACAAGAATGTTTTTAGCAGGTCTTTTTGTGGTGGCAAAGAATTGAAAATTGAGGGAATGCCCATCAGTCAGAGAATGGTTAAACAAGTTGCAGTTCATGATTGTAATGGAATGTGAGCATGTTGTAAGAAATGGTGAGCAGGATGCTCACAGAAAAACCTAGAAAGACTTATAGGAACTAATGCCAAGTAAAGTGAACAGAACCAGGTGAACATTGCACACAGTAAGAGAAATATCATATAAAGATCAACTCTGCTTGATTTAGCTATTTTTTCCAATACAATAATCCAAGAAAATCCAAAGGATTCATGATGAAAACTGCTTTCCACCTCCAGAGAAAGAAATGATGGAATCTGAGTACATGTTGAAGCATACAATTTTTCACTTTCTCTATTTTTGGGGTTTTTTTGGAGAGGGAGTCTATGTTTTCTTTCACAACATGACCAATATGGAAATATGTTTTGTATGATTACACATGTATAACCTATATTAAATTGGCTGCCATCTCAGGAGAGGGAACAGGAAAGAGGGAGGCGAAAAAATTGGAGCTCAAAATTTTTTTAAGTGAATGCTAAAACATGTTTTTACGTGTAATTGGAAAAAAGTACTGTCTTTTAAAATGAGATAATTATTCGAGTATTCTGAAGATGGAAATTGCTCCAATGAAAAATAAGGCATTTTTATTGCTTCAAACTTTTGTAGCAAATTGAGTTTCAAAGGCCAAGAATCAGTAACAAAGCAGTGTCTGGAAGTACAGTAGTTGTACAAAAATCTACTCTTCCACTTGAAATATTGAAGTCCAGAGAGGCCTGGTTAGAGCCAAAGCAATTTTACTTAACTTGTTTATGCACAGCAATACCCAGCTGTTCCTGGAAAGAAAAAAAAAATAACAAAATTCTCCGATATTAAAACTGGCCAAACTGTAGAGATAACAGCATTTTAATATTACTGGTGATAAGTCTAAATACATTTACATTTTATCTCAAGTTTTATAGCTTTTAATAAAGGTTAAGAGAGCTGGTTAGACGATACAGTAGTCTGATAGAAAGATAAATACAAAAACATGATAGTTCTTTTCTCTTAAAAGGACTCAAAAGCCCTAATGCTAGGAAACCTTAATCCACAGTTGGAAAGAACAACTGGTGAATTGCAGAATGAGTTTCTTTTTCACTTCTATCCTAAAAGCATATTATTTATTCGTTTAAGTAATGTACTCTCCCTTCATTAGAGGTATTAACAGGAAAGTATCAATCCTAGATTACTGATAAGCTAAGGTTATTTCAGCCAATCCAGATTTTAATTAGTTAATGGCTAAAAGCAGAAAATTCCTCTTCAACTTTTACCTTTAGAAACAGAAATGCAATTACAAGAACTATGAATGAATTTGTTATTACCAGATTAATTTTCCTGCCTTTAGATGTTTAGATTAATTTAGTAGAGTACATGTTCTCTGTAAAATAAAATAAATTGATTTACCAGCCTGTCATCTCAGCCAAGACAAAATTCTTTTTTAATGTCTCCAATAAAATTTCTAGTTACTTCATAGTGTAATTTTCTTGCCTCCAGATACTGTTTAGATCAATGAGGCTACTTTACAATCTATTCATCATGATGGCATGTGAAGAGAAAAAGTTTCCAATAATGTTTTAGCCTAGAAGTTTATAAAAAGATGTGTCAAACAAATTGGATTCTTTGCTCTCCCAGTGACTTCCATGTGACGAAGTCCTACCCAACGGACTCTAACTCCAATACAAAGAAGAAGACACTCCCCATTATTGCAGTTATTCCCTAATTTTATACTCTCCTACCTCTTTACCTTTTCTAAGGCTACACCCACATAACCTGGAATCAAGTCCCCATTGTCCATCTTTGTTGAAATTCTTCCTTTCCTTCCAGCCCCAGTTCAGGTGTCATTGATCCTTCCTATCATTGATCCTCTTCTCAACCCTTTATAGCAAGAAAGGATCTCTCTTTTCTTGAATTTTTCATATTTTTTAATATCTCTCATTTATTTGTGATACTCTAATTGATACTCTCTGAGAGCCAGGATCGTGTTTGATTTCATCTTTGAACCTGCAACACTAAAGACAATGCCCTGCGTAGTGTTTTTTAAATTTGTATTTTCAGTATGATTTGTGCAATTATTTTTCTATGCATGCCTTAGGCACTCTCTAGGTCTCAGTTTCCTGATCTGTAAGATGAGAAAATTACATCAGGTGATTTCTAAGTTCCCTCCCAACCCAAATATCCTGGGATCTTATCATCTATAGATTCTAGTTCCAAGTTTTACTTCTTTGACAACAATAAGGTTGGACATTCAGACCCTAACATAACTCAAAAGTTGTCTCTTCAGACAAGAGTTGAGGAAGCAGCTTCATTTCATCTACTGTACTAAGGAAATGAACAGATGTTCCCCAAAGATGACCTGAGGCAAAAAACCTTTAATGGCTTTTCTATTCTCAAATGAGAAGAAAATATTTAGCCACATGAAATCTACTCAGCCATTTCCTGAGACTGGTTTAACTTCATAAACAACACAATGAGGAGAGGCTGTACTTTTTCATTTATGGCTCACAGCAAGGATGTCCATGCACTATCTATATTTAGCACCTGTATTTAAAGTATTTTCTATTGAAATGTGATAATACAAAATTTTACCAATTTTTGCTTATTAAAAGTTGGAGAATTTCAGTCAAGGAATCATTCCAAACTTCTCACTTATAAAATGTGGGAGGTAAACTAAATGGGATCTAGGCCTTGTCAAGTTCTGATATTCTGGGTTTCTAAGTCTATAATTCAACTACAGTTTTTTAAGAAGTAAAATTTGTTCTATGTTGATGCCATGTTTTGAAAGGCCACTTTTGAAATAATCAGTGTAGTGAAACATCACAAACCATTTCCTACAACTGTCAATTTTCCAGAAACATCATTGTGTTTAAGGTACAGCAAATACAAAGAATTCAGAGAAGATTTGGGAAAATTTCTGGGAATTGAAATGGAATGAAAATCAAGAGTATAATTTATGCAGTAAATAAAATTTGCATAGAAAATGATATATACATATACATATCTACATATACATATATACATAAAGAAAAATAACATTGAGAGACTTCAAAACTGTGATCAATTCAGTGATTATATATGTATATTTGTATACACGTATTCCGTTTAAAACTTTACACTGCTATCTATATGTATGTATGTATATGTACATACATATGTCCATGTCTATGTATAAATACATAGTTAATGCAAGATTGGATGTTAATTCCAAATCAATTCATATGTCCTTCTCTGGTAAAAATTCCCTCATTTTTGTCACTGTTATGACGCTACAGAATTTGTTGATTTTCATGATTAGAGAGAACTGCTCATCTACAACAAAAGCCCAGCCATTCCTGCTGATAGCTAAAACTGACAGCTGAAACAGCATTTAAAGCACATCTTGGATAAATGTTCAAAAGCATGCCCTTAGGGCAATTTCCTGTTTTACTGGAAAATCTACTCTCCTAGTGTCTGATAAAATAGTATGAACGGTGGAAGCTTAATACTGCAAGGCATGTTCTATGAACCATTTGACAGTTTATCTGATAAAATCCACTCTATTCCTAGCTTAAATAGGCCACATTACCCTCACTGAGGAAGCCCAGTCTGAATAGCTCAGTGGCCTTAAGGCTGATGTTGTTCAGTTTTTAAATTAACTAGTGTTTCATTGACATTTCCCAATGCCATTGTACCCCCAAAAATACACACCAAAGATTATCCCTTCTTATGTAATTCATCCCACTTTAAATGGTTGTTGCTTCTCTGGAGAAATGTTTTAGCAGATTAGACGTACATTTGGTGGCCTAAAAAAAGTTTGTGTGGCCTCATTTCTTGAACTGATTGCACAACATTGAGCCTTCTCTAAATGACTTCTACAATCATGCTCATTATTGGAATAACCTCACCTTCCTATAAAATCTCATTAGACTTGGGTCTTTGCCTTGTCATTACCCACTGCCTCTATGATTGAAGGATGGGGCCATGAACTCCAAACTCCATTTAAGGAAAGAGCTCAGCTCTAACATCTCCTGATTTCTAACCTAGCTGTAATGCTTTGGGTCTTCTCTGATTGAACTCTCCACCATGTTTTCACATCAGGCACCTTCTTTTCCTCCTCCTCCCATCTCTCACTTTTCAGCTTCCCTTTATGTTTTGTCTTCATCCATTAGATCTTAAGCTTCTTGAGGGCAGGAACTGCCTTTCCTTTTTAGTAAACACACTCTCAGTAATTAGTATATTATAGGCACTCAAAAAATGTTTACTGACTATTAAGTGTTGAGGTTTATAGAAGAACATTAATGAAAAAGGATCATAGAAAGAGGATAGAAGGGAGAGTCAGCCCAGATCTGAAATGAACCTTTTTCTTTTCTATAGTCTAGGACAGAAGTTAGACTGACTTTCAGAAATGGGGTGTCAAGAGGTAACTAACCACTCTTCTCCTGTCCTCAGAGGAGAAGGTAAAATAAAGATCTGTTCAAAAATTAAATAAAATGATCTCTTTTCAATATCATATCAGTTAGTGTTGGATTAATAGGCTTTTCAAGGAATCTGGTTCTAAAGCTAACTGTGGGATATTTACTGGTTGTGTAACTGGAACAAGTCACTTGACCTCTGTGTAGCCATGGAAATCAAAGACTTACTAAGTGCCTAATATTTGCTCAAGGGGTGGCATAAAATATGATGATCTTCTCATGAAGCATATAGCTTAGCAAGTTATTTAACCTCTGACTCAGTTTCCACATGAGTAAAGTAGATATCATAATCTATCATATATACACAGATTCAAATGGAAAGAGTATAGATGGATTAAGAAGAAATTCTCTTATATAGCAAAATTTCCAGCTAATTTGATGCTCTCTTTTGTCCCTGTTCTAGTTTGTCTTCATATCTATGTCAAAGACAAAATATAAAATCCAAATAACATTCCCAGTTTTTCCAAGAGTCTAGTGCAAGTTATATTCACATAATGTATTCTTAATAGGTGTACAGTGACCACAAAATCAAGAAATGTTAGAGTTAGGAGAAAACTTGGATCTCATCAAGGCCAACCCCTTCATTTTATTTTAAATTTATATTAATTTACATTACATTTCAGATTAAAACAAACCAGTATGAAGACCAAGAAAATCAAAATTATTTCCTCTAGATCACACAGTCACAAAACCAAGATTGGAACTCAGATTTCCCAATTCCTAAACCATAGATCCTTTCCTTACACCATTTTACTTCTCATGATCTAACAAAATCGAATGATCTAACTGGAAAGCTATCAGGAAATTTACTTGCAATAGAGAGAAGTTGTATATTTCTGGAGACAGATATCTGTCATATTCTTATTCAAGGTTTCATTTTCATGAATGATTCTATGCAGGGATGAATGAATGAACTGATGAAAGATTCTATACAGAGCTATAAATCTACTTTTTCAAAAAAAATCTCTAAATCAAGTAATTATGCAATATGAATATTTCTTTGGTTCAATTATAGAGAACTTCTGGGCTTCAGGATCCAGCCGTTTGCTTAATTACATTCAGAAGAGACAAATACCAAGAAGTAATATTGCTCCACATGCCTATCATTGCAAAAACACAACCGCTAGAAAAATCTCTAGAAAAAAATAACCTAAATGGCAAAGACAGGAAATGTTACTGTGAGGAAAGCTGTATGAGTGTGTCTATTTTCAATTTCTGTCTCTCTCTCATTCTTGGTATAATCAGGGGTAGGGAAACTACTACAGGTTCCCCATCCCTGGTATAAATGTTTCTTTATTTCTCATTAATTCATATCTTTCCCTAATCTTCAATTTTTCTTCCTTTCTGTTTTTTCCTTCACTGGGCATAATACAGAATTGAAATTTATTTGTTTAATTTATTTACTATTGTATTTATTGAATAGTGTTTTGCATATTGAATTCTTTTTAAAAAGTAATCAAAATGACGTATTTTTATTTTGAAAATGTAAGCATGTTTTTTTTTTGTTTGTCTAGTCCTTATTTGATTTTTCTTTCACAACTCCCATCCCTCAGGTTCAATAAATAGTCCTTAACAGAAGAAAAAGTTCCTAGTCCCTTCTTTAGTTGGTCCCTTGACTGTGCCATAGGAATCAAGAAGTTAATGATAAAAGTGTGTTTTTGAAACAAAGCAAAATCAATGATGACTTAATATTAGCTTAGAAGGAGACTTGTAGTAGAATGCCTCTGGGCTCTACTTTGGCTCTGTGTTGTTAACATTTTATCAGTCATCTGGATAAAGGTGTAGATGAAATGTTTATCAAGTTTGCAAATTCTCCAAACTGGATAGAATTGCAAACACACTAATTGGAAGTGGATTCAAAACATTCTTGACAAGCAAAAGTACTGGGCCAAATCTAAAATAAATAAATTTAACAGGGCTAAATGTGCCTGGTATCCAAAAATTAACTTCATACCTTCAAGATAGGGAAACCATGACTAGATGGCAGTTTGCCCTTGAAAAAAAAAAGATGAGTATTTTAGGGGACTGCAAACTCAATATGAGTCAATAGGATGACAAAATAATAAAGCTAATGCAAAATGAGACTGTATTAAGAAAGGTAGTGTTTGGGATTTAGAAAATTCTAGGCTTCTTATTCTGACTTGGGCAGATCAGATTTGGTTTATTGTATTCATTTTGGGGCATTGCATTTAAGGAAGGACATTCATTACCTGGAGAGTATCTAGAGAAGGGCAAATTGAAGGGCTCGAGTCTATGTTCTATGAGTTTCATTCGAAGGAACTAGAGCTATTTAGCCTAAAGAAGAGAAGACAATGAACACAATAACTGTCTTCAACAACTTAGAGAGAAATGAACCAAAATTGAGATTATGCGTATGTTGGCTGATCCCAGAAGGTAGAACTGGGACCAAATTATGATAAGAGCAAAGAGATAAATTAAAACATGGCGTAAGGAAATATTTAACAATTAGAGCTCTTCAAAAGTAGAGTGGGCTGCCTCAGGAGGTAATAGATTCTTCTTTACTACAGGTTTTAAAAGTCTGAATGACTATACTTATCCCTTCCACATCACTGGGGTTAAGGACGCAGTGTCCCCATGATCTGGAAAATCCACATAAAAATGTTTGGCTCTCCCTTCATACCAGAGAAGAATGTTGAATTATTATAGCATTAAAAGATAAAAATAAGCTGCATTATACATATATTTTGTGCATTTCTGAGTTTCTAAACTTTTTTTGTGTCTTCTGATGGCCTTTGTGTATCATCTCTGGCCTCCACAAAATATTCCCATTTAATTTCTTTTGCTCACCCACAATATACAGAAACCACAATAGAGAAAGTCACAACATGGAAGGGATAACTATATTTGCTAAGTATGTTGTAATGAAGATTCTGGATCA
The DNA here is from genome assembly GCA_023548195.1 of Bettongia penicillata ogilbyi. Classification (NCBI taxonomy): domain Eukaryota; kingdom Metazoa; phylum Chordata; class Mammalia; order Diprotodontia; family Potoroidae; genus Bettongia; species Bettongia penicillata. The sequence continues at coordinate 2,215,941 of JAJHZJ010000831.1, read as the reverse complement.
GACTCAAGTTAGCCCAAGTGACCTCTGAGGTCTTATCCAACTCTAAACCACTGTTTCTTATTCTATAAAATAGGGATTTTAAAACTTGATCTATCTTTTCCACAAGGTTGTTATGAGAACAAAAAGATAATGTATTTTAACTGCTTTGTAACTTAAAAAGTACCGTACATGAAAATGTAGGTTTATCACCATTTTTAAACATATAAATTATATGAGGTAAGAATATTTTCTATTCAAGTCTCACCAATCTGTAATTCTATCAACTCAAGAATTCCCTCAAGTAATGCAGATCACCTGCTTTTGTCTACCCATAATGGGCAATTCTTGTCCCTATCCCCAACTAAGTTATTTTACCATAGGGCATCCACCCAACATGGTGGGGGCCTTCGTTTATTTCTGCTGATATCAGTATTGATCGACCTTCTCTAGCACCTAAAAAAACTACTCTTTTACAAAGGAGGAAGTAAGACAGATTGATCAGGAAAATTAAAGATTAATAAAAGAACTATCCAAACAGGCTGAAAAAACAAAAGCTAAGAGTACCATTCCTAGGAAACCTCTTGTTCCACTGCCAAAGTTGTACCATAATGCTCTCAATGGACAGAAGGAACAGCAAAGCACACAGAGAGAGAACTTGGCTTTATTGAAAAGACTTAAAGCCATGAAGCCAACAGTTTGTATGAAGCACCCAGAAAAACCAATGGACTGTCATTGCTATATGGGCTACCTAAAAGCATCCCCTGTCTTCAGAGGAGTGAAGTCTACTCTTAGGCAAACTACAACACTAGGAAGAGCTTCCAAGTCATCTACTGCTATGAGTGCACTCAGTGAAAAGAACGAGAGATCACTTTCTGAGGCACCCAGTGGCTTTCTGCTGAAACCTAACCCCGCTAATAGTCATACTGCTTAGTTATTTAAAAAAAGCAATTTATTTTATTTTGGACATTGTTATTCAGATTTCTATTGAAGTAGTCTTATAAATTATTGTAATTCTCTGTGCACAAGTCTATAATCCTATTTTAAGTGATTATAGTAGATAGCATTGTGTTTTAATTTATTATAAAAAAATACCGTATATTATTTCTTGTATCTTTATGACTTGATAGTACTCATAATGGTCCAACATCTTTTTTTTTACAAGACTTTACAAATAAAATTATATTCTGGTGTTGTTTTGGGCAGACATCTCTCACTCTTCTATGTGTGAGCTGTTTGTTGTCTCAGCATGTTCTGGGTTTCTTTGTTGTGTCAATTAATTAAGCAGATTCCGTTGTTTCCCACACCCTCATGTTGCAAATGAAAGACATCAGGCAACTTAAAGATAAGATCAGTCATAGGTGTTTATAAAATTAACATTGAACATCCAGCAAACTTAAGATTTTAACTTGAAAAACACACAGCTAAGTAGAAGTAAGGCAGGGGTCCAGCAGGCACTGCCATTTCTTCCTATCAGGTTTTCCTTTACATACCAACTACTAGAATAAGTACTCATCCAAAGCACCCCGTGTTCCCAAGCATGAATCTCTCTGACTTTTCAAGGTTCTGGGGGGAAGGAGAGAGTAAAGGAGCCAGGTGTTCTAGTTCCCAGCTTCTAAGTTTCCAGTGCTATCATCATCTACTCTTCTCTTCCCCTCTCTCCTCAGGACCCCACAATCTGTTATTGCCTTGAACAAAAAAACTGCCTACTTTTCTCCGAGGCTGATTTCACATTAGTTTTCTTTCTTTTCAAACTAAGAAGGAACCAAGGACTTGAGTGCTTGGGGAGTAGTTCCAGAGCAGGGGTGGGGAAACCTGCAGCCTTGAGGCCACATGTGACCCCCTTGGTCATCAAGTGTACCCCTTGGACTGAATCCAAACTTCACAGAACAAATCTCTTTAATAAAGAGATTTGTTCTATAAAACTTGATCTCAGTCAAAAGACCACACCCAAGTACCTAGAAGGCCACATGTGACCTCAAGGATGCAAGTTCCCCACCCCTATACTAGAATGTTGACCTCTGAGCACAAAGACGGGTTGGGTTGATTCAGTGGACTTTAAAAAGGGAGTTGCTAGATCCTCCACCTCTCTTCTCTTACCATATTTCAAATGGAGCAGAAGGTTTAGAGACTCTCTTTGGAGCAGAAATGGTGAAATGCCAGCTCATGGAAGCTAAAGGACATAGGTAGGCTTAGATAAACACTAGGTTCCTGGCTGCTACTTCTATCTTATTTCTTTTCTGAGTAAAGGTATTAAAACATAAATCTCAAGATAAATATTTGCAGCTTGGGAGCAAACTTGTTAGATATGAGAGGTTTTGAGATCATAGGTCTTGGCTGGAGCTAACTGGAGTTAGCAGAGGGGATTTCTGTATTAGAAAGGGTGACCAGTCACTGGAGGAAGAGCTCAACCCAAGCTAGACTTGCCAGAAGACACAGACTAGGGGAGAAATATATGGAGACTATATAGCAAGGGTAAATTGTAAAATGTGTGTCAGCAGTATCAAAAACTGCATCACTATTTGATGTTTTAAGTATTGACCTCCCAGAGGAATAGGACAGTGCTTGTAAATTACTGTATTTTGCTTTCAGTCTTTTTTCAATGAGTGTTTGTTAGTCTTTGCATGCAATATCTTTCATATGAGGGAAGCAGTTATCCTTTAAACATTGTTTATAGCAAATATGTTGCTTATATTTTCCAGTTATCCTGTTACCCCTCCAAAACATTTAAGGGAGATCCTAGACATTGAGGCTTAAGTCATTTTCTCCCATGGCTCCAGGATTACAATTTTTCTTTTACGTATATTTTATTTTATTTTATTTTTACTTTATGGAATAAAACAAGCATTTCCATAAGACAGTACAATAGAAAAGACGATTGTACATGAGACTGCAAATCTACTATATACAACTTGCTAGTCCGTTTAAATATACCACAAAATTATTGTGTGAATTTCTTTCTTTTCCTTCCCTCACCTCTCCTCCAGAGACATTTGATACAAATAGGTACACACACACACACACATACACACACATGTAAAATTATTCTATGCATACTTCTATTTATCAATTCTCTGGATGTAGATAATATTTTTATTCATACATCTTTTATAGGTATTTTTTTCCATAACTGTACAACAAAAAGATGATTGCACATCAAAGTGCAAATCTACTATACACAACATGCTGTTCCTTTTAAATATACAACAAACATATAGGGTTAGAATTTAAAAAGCCAATAAGTATAAGAAAAGGAGCCAAATTCATTTCATCATAGGCCAGGTTCCTCCAGGACTGACCCCAGATCATACACATTGGTATCCAGAGCTTAGAAGGAGAGAAAGGGTACCCTTGGTGTCCTGGGACCAGAAGTTGCAGAAGTTCTGTTATTACATTAAAGATCATTGATGGTCTAAAGACTGGCTCTAAGTACCTTATGACCCACTACTACTTCAGATATGGAAGAGGTCCAAACAAAGACTGAAGAATATTTTTAACATTTTTCCTTTATTTCATTGATTACAGTGGCAAAATATTAATTATAATCATCATCAGATGACCTACCCATGGGAGATTTGTCTTTCTATGATTAGCTAGGTTGGTCTTTGGAAAAGACAGTGCAATTTCTGGCAATTACATACAATGATAAAAGATCCTTTTATAAACCTTTTGCACAGAAGTTCATGAAAAGCTGCTGACAGTTATTTCACTTCACCTAGCCCTCATATATTGCCTATGTAACTTTGGTCAGGTCAGTCTCCCCTCTCTGGCACTCAGTTTTCAAGTGAGAGGATCTGTAATTTTCCCTTCCAGATTCGAGTACTTCCTTATATATACTTCAGATGTTTTAAAAGAAAAAAGAAAAACTTGATCCAGAAAACACACAAACTCCTAAAGAAACTACTAAAATATAACACAGCACATAAAAATACCGAGCAACTTGTAAGAAGAAAAGGACAGGGGTAAAGATGTATGCGTGACACTTCCCTTCTCCTCCTGTGTTCAAAGCATTGCTTTTCTTTTCTTTTTAAAGGACTTCTTTTCACTTTCTGATTCTCTGCAGAAAGGCTAGGCACCTACACTGTTTCATCTCTGGCTCCTATAGACTAAGAATGTGATTTCTAGAAATAGATTTATTGTAACAAAATTCCACAGTAACAAGGCAATTTGGAGAGCCTGTGGATTTTACCTCTCCTGTGCCCCAGTTATTATTTTTCATTTCTTTCAAGCTCTCTGCTTTCTTATTTGGTATTCCAGACTTTCCAAGATGAAAAGCATTTCAAATGACTATTGAAGGGTAAGGTCCCTTCACCTTATTTAAGTGAGCAACGGAGAACAAAGAGAGATTACCCAAGGTAGATTTTGCCAGCAATGGCGAAAACAAGCACCATTTAGTTCTGATGTGTGATAAGAAATATAGCAGAAAGAAGGAAACATGAAAGAAGAAAGTTGATGGAGAAAGAAATGTGTTAGCACCCCAAAGAGATAAAGGTTGCTTATTCTTTGAAAGAGATATGGTAATATCTCGTATTTTTTTTTTTATGAATAGCTACCCACTTTCAAATCCCAGACTTAAAGAGGGTCAATGAATCTCTTGAGCTGATGTCCAAAGAAACTTAGAGCTAAGACTGAAATTAAGTGGTTTTATGACTCACTCCTTGGATCGATAAGTATTGGCTGGATGTGTTATGTTGTAGAGAAGAAAAGATGGCTCCTGCCGCTCCTTCCCTCCAGGAGTTTATAGTTTAGATAGAAGGATGAAACATGTTACAAAAGAAACAAGCAACAATCTCAGGGCAATGAAAACATATACTTCAAAGTGTAATGTCATGAGGGGCAGTGTGGTACAGATGGATAAAGTACAGGAGAGAGGACCTGGGTTCTAATTCCAGCTTGAGTATTTACTTACCTGTGTGGCCTTGAGAAGATCACCTCACTTGTCTGGGTTCCACTTTCCTCATCTATAAAATAAGAGGGGGGACTAAATGATCCTCCTAGGAAAGAGGAGTCTAAATATTCTCAGGTAGAATGAGACCTATTTGACTGTCACAGGTCTAAAGAAGAAACAAGCAGAATGAGAAAGTTTGTGATATATATTTTTTCATACATAGACACATGTATGTATATATGTACACATACATGCACATATACATACACACATATGTAGATCTATGTGCATATACACAGAGAGAGAGATACAGATATACCATCCTCAAAACATAACCAAATGCTTTCCTATCTCTGGGTCTTTGCTTTTGGTTATCTGTATGCCTCTTGTTCCTTCAGGCTTCTCTCTAGCCACTGAAGCCCTACTCATTCTTCAAGGTCCATCTTAAAAGCTACCTTATGCATAAAACTTCCCCTCCACCATGCCCTCCTCTGAAAACTTTTGTATCTCTTTTATATACTTACCATTTGTCTTTTTGTCTCAACTGTCATACTAACTTGCAAACTCCTTGACAGAAGGAACCCTATTTTATTTACCCTGTACCTCCATACAGATGGGGTGCTGGTACATGTTTAGCAATTAGACCTCAAAAATAAAATATGTGCCCACATCAGACTTTTAGATTTAATCTGTATCATTAACATCATTTCCGACACTGTCTTTGGTCTAGACCAGTGGTATCAAACTCAGAAAGAAATGGATCCCTGCCTGCCACATACTGACTTGGTTAAAATTATCTATATTGTATTTTTATTTATTTTGTAAAATATTTCCAAATTACATTTGAATCTGATCAGTCAGATACTGACTTGACTTGGTTATCATTATCTATGCTGTATTTTTATTTATTTTGTAAAACACTTCCCAATCACATTTGAATCTGATTCTAGCTATGAGTTTGATATCCCTAAAGTTGGACAATCGCCAAAACAATAAGTCACATCCTGATTTATAGTTGCTGTTCAGTTTTGTCTGTCTTTTTCTGACCATGTTTGAGGTTTTCTTGATAAAAATGCTGGAGTGGTTTGCCATCTCCTTATTTAGCTCATTTTACAGAGTAAGAAACTGAGGCAAATAGGGTTAAGTGACTTGACCACACAGGCTCACATCTAGTAAGTGTCTGAAGCCAGATTTGAACTCAGAAGGATGAATCTTTCTGTCATCAGATGGAGCACTCTTTCTCCTTTTTCTACCTTGCCTTCATCTACTTCTTACAGTATTACATACATCCTTCATATTACTAGAATTTTTAAAGGTTAATTTAATCAGGACATGCTTTTTTATGTAATTTTTTTAACCATGCAAACTATAACTGACTGTTCTTTTAACTTAACTGCCTCCCAATGGCTGGCACATGTAAAATGAAGGACTTCCTCTGACTGTATTCATGGAGGCCGTAACCAGGGGAAAACAGTTGAGGGGAGGGGAGACTGTAGCCCAGAGAACAGTCCAACCATGAATGTAGTCATGAAGGGAGATGGAGTGCCCCATCTCCAGAAGGGCTGCTATTGCAAAAATTGGTAAGGAACAACGGTGTCCAGAAACAGGTACCAATAGTGACTGAACCTCGGGTATGCTGGGCAAGGGTCATTTGAGGGAGTGAAACATTATCGGTCATTGGAGGATCTCAAGGTTCAGGGGCAGCAGTCTCTTCATGGCTGCAGAGGAAAATGCTCTGCTTCGCTTGTCCGCCATCTTTGTTATGGCCCTGGAGCTCACCATTCTGTGTATGAACATGCTGCTTTTGGTGTATTTCAGAACTGTACTTGGCCTCCTGCCTGTAGAGAACCATCCCATCTGGGGCTTAATATTCCAGGCACTGGAAGGATAGAAGGTTTTTTACCTCAGCATGGAAAGGACAGACAAGAACCATGCCCTCACTTTTTTCCTCTAATGCCAGTTACAGAACTGTGGAGCAAAGCACAAAGCAAAGTGTACCTCAGATAGTTTCCTCAGAAGTATTCTCAAGGACCTGGAAAGACTTATATGGTCTGATGCTGAGTTAAAGGAGCAGAACCAGGAGAACTTTGTGCACAGCAACGACCACAGCGTGCAAGAGTTTCTCCTAGTGGCTTGGAACTTCGTAGCAATGCAAGGACTTAAAAAAATCCCTAAGGCAAAATGCCTTCCACATCCAGAGAAAGAGCTACAGAATTCAATCACACAAAGTAGATCATCTTTTTGTGTGTGTATTATGTTTTGGTTTGTTATATGATTTCTCCCATTCAGTTTAATTCTTCTACACAGCATGACTATAGTGAAAATGTATTTAATAAGAATGTTTGTGTAGAACCTATATAAAATTATATGCCATCTCAGGGAGGGAGGAGGGAGGGAGAAGGGAGGGAGGGAAAAATAATAATCTAAGTTATATAGTAGTGATTGTAGAACACTGAAAATAAATAAAATTAATTAATTTTTAAAAAGATATGACAACATTCTCCCTAAAGAAATAAACAATATCTTAAAATTAAAAAAAGTATTCTCAAGGCCAAAAGAAAAGAAAGAGATTATCAGTTGGTGATATATTGTGCTATTGGGTTCCTGAGCAATGGAGTGCCTTCCATCAACCTTCCCATTTTATATACATATGAGAAAAGGGTGCTGTTGTCCCTCACTAAATTCTAAAAGCAGAACCTGATATAGAAGCAAAGAGTTTCATTTATTTCCTACATTAGAGAAAATATATAGAGTTCAAGGTGAGAAACAGTCAAGACAGGAGATCAGTACAAAAGTCACCAGGCCTAGAGGCTGCTATTCCCTCTTGATACTTGAGAAAGCTTCAGTGAGATAAACATCACTTTCAGTTGCTGGTTTTAGATATTTTATGCTTTGTTTGTCATTGGTTTTCATTGGGGAAAATTGTGGCCGGAGTGATCTTTGGGACAGATTCTTTTGACACATTCCTTTAAAACCTTAGCCCTGCCTATCCCTGCAGAGGTAGAACCTATGCGTTAAACCTCCCCAGGCCTAGCCAACTCAGAGGTTCACTATCTGTCTGTGACCTACTTGGGAAGTTTGGTTTTCCAAACTATTGGTAGAGATGTCTTGTACATACAAGTCTATTCTCAATATTTCATATGAGCTAGGAATAAACTGAAAACTAAAAATAGTTATAGGATCATAGTTACAGAACCGGAAGGAAACTTATGAACCATGTGGTCCAACATCCTTCTTTTATAGATGAGAAAGTTGAGGCAGAGAGTTTTAACTTGCTCAAGGTCATAAATAGTAATAGCCAGAGTCAGAATTTAAATCCTGGTTCTCTAATTTCAGAGTCAGTCAGTACTCCTTCCATATTTGGCTAAAAAAAAAAAAAAGCCAAAACACCTCATACTTCTAGTTGACTTCTTGGGAAAAAAAGGTTGCAACTCTAGAAATTCAAAATATTTCCTTTCAGCCACAATCTGTTATTTTAAAATAAGAGAAAAAATGAAGAAGTATTTCTTCCTAATGCTGCTTGCTTCTTTCAGAGGAATATTCTCTGGAACCC
>JAJHZJ010000831.1:2062524-2202524 GCA_023548195.1 Bettongia penicillata ogilbyi | reverse complement strand
TGTCCTCTCCTCTCCTCTCCTCTCCTCTCTTCTCCTCTCCTCTCCTCTCGTCCCTTCTCCTCTCCTCTCATCTGCTCTCTCCTGTCCCCTGTCCTATCCTCTCCCAAAACCTTAAATCTGCTGCACTCTGAAACTGAGACTCCATTGGAGCTCTGCCTGAGGGCTCCTCTGGACCCTCCTAGCTTCAGAGTGATTATCCATAGTAACTGTTGCTGGTTCCCACCCAACCTGATGTCTTTGTCTTTTCTTGACCTCATTAAAGGGGCCATGACCTGGCTACTTCTTAAACAGGCCTATTCAATGAATGGGCATTGCCTCACCCTAAGTGAGTATCTGCAAAGACCTTGTCCTAAAGGGCCCAAGGTCTCCCAGTGCATTCTGGGTCATCTCCAATCATCCTGAGGAAGTCACTGGATCCAGATGGTTCTGGAGAAGTGAGACTGGTGACTTGCACAGCCTTCCTTCACTCAAAACAAAGTCAAGTGAAATTCATATCATCATTTCTCTGATGGCATGGTCTTCTTCAACAACAAAGGACAAACACAACACACAAGTGTTTCACAGCAATGCAAGGACCTAAAACATTTCCAAAGGACTCGATGCAAAATGTCAGCCACATCCAGAGAAAGAACTATGGAGTCAGAATGCAGAATGAAGCAGACTGTTATTTCGTGTGTTATACTTTGTTTTGGTTTGTTTTTTCTCATGGTTTCTTCCATTCATTTTAATTCCTCTATGCAAGATGACTAATGTGAAAATGTGTTTAATAAGAATGTATGTGTAGAACCCATATAAGATTGCATGCTGTCTCAACAAGAGAGGGGTGAAGGAGGGGGAGAAAATTTAAAATTTGTGGATTGTTGAAAACTGAAAACAAATAAATTAATTTAAAAATCAAAGAAAAAATAAAAAGACTATCAATAAAAAAAATAAAATTTAATTTAAAAAAAGAGGGTATTGACAAGCTGGAAGTCATCCAAGGAGAGTAAACTAAAATGGTAAGGGGACTCAAAACCATGTTTTTGAGAAATTATTGAATGAACTGGGGATCTTTTGCTTGGAAAAGAGAAGTCTAAGGACAGATATGATAATTGTCTTCAAGTATTTGAATGTTCTTCATGTGAGAGGGAAATTAGAAATATTCTGCATGCAAAATATTTATGACAGCAAAAGTTCAGAGATGCTGCAGAAGGTATTTTTTGCATCAAGGATGAGCAAGCTGACTTCTAAAGTACCTCTAAGAGTCAGAAGCCAGAAAGGAAATTCAAGAAGAAACCCCATAAGGGTCCTTTGCTCTGACTTGACCTTCATCTTCCAAAGCTGTGTTGGAATTTATATCCAACTTTTTTCCAAAAGACCATATTGTGCACATAGTTAAATAGCCTTTCTGGTGGGCTTATAATTCATTTTTATGAAATACAGCTTAATGTAGTCCAACAAAGACCCTGAAACTGTCACAACATGTACTTTTTAAACTTCTTTTACACATAACCAGGAGAAAAATGGGTATTGTTAGATATTAAGAGAACCCTTGCTGTCTCCAGAACAGTTGTGTTTATTCAACTGTCAAATGACTCAGCCCTATCTATTCACCTAACTCGTGACAATACCATTATGGTGGGATTTTAAAAATAGCTTTGTGAAGTATATAAAAATTAATATTCTACAGTACACCTCTCTTGAATCTATATCATATACTGAAAAGAGCACTTACTTAAAATAACAAGATTCAGAGGCTGACTTTGCCACTTTCTAGTGTAAACCATGACCCAGCAATTCCTATCTTTCCTGCTCTCTGGTTCACATGACCAAGTTCAATTCTGTGGGGTTCCCCTAAAAGAGATTACTTCCTTTCTTGTCTCGCTGCTCCCATTTGGAATTACTCCAGGAAAATCTTCAAATATAGCTTCCTAAAGTGAGGTGTTGAAGTGGATAGTGTTGGACTAAAAGTCAAAAAGACCTGAGTTTAATTGTTGCCTTTGATCATTAATAGCTTTGTGACCCTGATCAAGTCACGTAACCTGCCTCAGTTTCCCCACCTGGGAAACTGGGGCTAATACTAGGAGATACCTCACTTGATTGTTGTGAGGGTCAAATGATATAGCCTTTGTAAAGGCTATATGAAACATCATGTAAATGCTAGGTTTTATATTTCATAAATTTCCCCAAATGTTGCTAAAAGGGATCCTCTAGGTCCTATACATGCATGCAAGTTACTAGTATGTTTTTCAGATATGAGACAGCTTTAATTTAATTCCATAGAAAATGAAGATGCAAAGAAATCCAACAAATGGTCCAGGAGTCCATAAAAAGATATGGAAAACACAAAAGGCCTCACAGAAGCAGATTTGTAAATAAACACGAAGTCCATTAGTTCCCATGGGGATAGGACTAAATTGGGGTTTTCATTGAGGAAGTCCTTTAAACTGCTGGGGGAGTACTACCCCTTCCTCAAAGTCCCTAAATGGTTCCTCCCAGACTTGTGATGTCACTCTGTGGTTTGACTCTCCACCAGAAGGCAAACATACATTAGAGCTACTGAATAAGAAATCGCTTTTTCCCTCGGACCTGTACTATGTGAATAACTCATTGATTTTGATCTCCTCACAGGATGCTGATCAAGAACTAAGTGAGAGGACATCTTCTGTTTCCAGGAAGTACCCTACAACAGGAAATTCACTTCACTGTCTAGCACATCTCATCCCTGAATTCTCAAACTTGAGGTTCCCCAGAAGGTACCGCCAATGATGACTTCCTTTTCTAGTTAAAAGGTTGTATTATGTGATCACGATAACTAGATAGCTGAACCCTTCCCCTTGCCCTTCCACAAAGGAGTTAGGGGCTTATGAACATTGTCCACTATGCTCCCAAACTTACTAGGCATATGCACGTCCTCATTTACTATGTGTTTCTGCAGGAAATCTATCAATGTTCTGCTTGCTGCCACCTCTTGAAATGGGAAAACCCCCTTTTAGGATATCCCTTTTTAAACAGCTTGCAAGGATAAGCAACAGGCTTCTCTGATATCTACTCTAACTCTTTGGCCAGAGTGGTGCAGCAAAAGTATAGTCAGTGCACAATTAAAGTTTACTCATGCTTTACTAAAGAACCAAATTCTTTGGTTAACAACCCATTAATTTATCTGTTTTCTAAATTCAAAGATTATGGTAGAGTATAAATAAAAAGGGACTTGAACTTAGAAGACCTAGGTTCAGATCCCAGATCTAGTTATTTTAATAGAAGAAAAAAGTGTCAAGCCACATTTCTGATGTCTAGGGAATTATTGAAGAAACACTGGCAAAAGACGTAATAAACTATGATTGCCTCTAATACAACTAATTGTAGGATCTCAGATCTCTCTGTTTGAAGATTTCTGGTGAAAGGGAAATTTCTACTTTTTAGGAAGATGTAGAGAATAAAAGGAAAAAAGAAAAAAGCAGAGAATCAGAACAATATAGACTACAACTAAAGATTACCATCAATATGTATGTGTGTGTATATATATATATATACAAAATGCACATATGTATACATTTATGTAAATATTAATATACATGTATATTGTAAGTGTGTACATGTAGCTGTACATGTGCATGTTGTGTACATATACATATATATCACATGTAAATATATTTACGTCTGGACAGACGTGTGATTTCTTTAGTGCAGACAATTTGTGTAAAAACTCCCTTTACCAATGCAGATCAGCAACTTGTTTATAACATATAGTCTTAGAATTGGTTGAGGGCAGTGAGAGATCAAGTGACTTGTCCATCATCATGCAGCTAGTATATGAATGTGAATCTAGGTCTTCCGGACTCCAAGGTTAGCTCTCTATCTACTACCACTCTTTAACAACATCAGTACACACACACACACACACACACACACACACACACACACAAGAATACAAAAGGGGGGAAAGAAACAAACAGGATTTTTTGCTACAATCTTCATTTTTTGCTATGATCTTTTGCTATGATCTTTTTGCTATGTACATATTTTAAACAATCTGTAAATAATAGAGTTTACAGTTTCACATACAACCATTTTGAATTTTTTTGTGTATTTGAATTTTAGGCTGATGTGTACTAAAAACACAGATTTTAAGATGAAAACAATAACACCCTCCCCAACCCAGCTTGGGTACTTTGCTGGCTATATGAATTGGTGCAAGTGGCTCAACCTTTCTAAGACTCAGTTTTCTTGTTTTTAAAATCAGAGTAATTATTACCACCCTGCCCAGCTTCCCTCCCAGGACTGCTATGCAGGTGAAATTAGATAATAGCAAAACACTATAGAAATTTCCACTCTTGAGATAGGCCAGATTTTCTTAAGGAGGAAGATACCTATAACTTACATAATTGTGTGAAACAATGGCAACTGGTGGAGCCAAGATGGAGGAGTAGAAAGACTCACATATGCTAGCTCCAAACCCACAGCCCATATATTTCCTGCAAGAAGAACTCCCCACAAATTCTGGATCACTGTAAGGCACGCAGAAACACAGTGGAAAAGATCTCCGTTCCAGAGAGCCCTGGAGAGCCATCCACAGGGTCCGTCATGCCCTGGAAAGTGGAGTCCACCCCTGAGCTGCCCTGGCCATGCGGCCGAGAGGAGCAGATCCGAGCAGGCTTCAGGGACGGAACCTCCGGTTGCTGGGAAGGTCCCTCCTCCCACAGGTGCTACAGGTCAGTGAGAGAGACTTCTGGGCTGTTCGAGAGGGGAGCAGGGTGTCTCCGTGGCTCGGGCACCCTCGGGAGGCAGCGGCAGAGGCAGCGACAGAGGGAGCGGCAGCCGGGACTCCCCGAGCAGGCAAGATCTTCATTACTGAAGGTATCTGCATAAACCACCTGAGGGAGCTGAGACCTGAAGGCGGCCCTACCCCAGCTGCTCCATCTCTGAAGGTCTCTGCATAAAGCCCCTGAGGGAGCTGAGCCTGGGAGACGGCCCTGCCCAACCCCGCTCCATTACTGAAGGTCTCTGCATAAAGCCCCTGAGGGAACTGAGCCTTGGAGGCGGCCCTGCCCCCACCCCAGCACCAGAACTAAAGCTCACATTGATTAGCAGCCGCACGTTGTGGAAAGCCCATTTGAATCTCAGACCCCAAGCACTAGCTGGGCGGTTCTAGGCGGGGGTGGGCAGGAATCTCAGAAGCCAAGTAACTGGCTGGGAAAATGCCTAGAAAAGAGTTTTTTTGAACAGATGCAAATGATCCCGACTTTTGGATCTGACGATGATGAGGACATATTCTTGCCATCAGGGAAAGATGTGGAGGGCGGGGCCTCGGTACACCAGACATCCCAGGGGGATGTCGGGTGGGCTCAGGCCTTGGAAGAGCTCAAAAAGGATTTTGAAAAGCAAGTTAGACAGGTGGAGGAAAAACTGGGAAGAGAAATGAGAGAGATGCAAGGAAAGTATGAAAAACAGGTCAATACCCAGGTAAAGGAGACCCAAAAAAATGCTGAAGAAAATAACACCTTGAAAAATAGGCTCACTCAATTGGCAAAAGAGGTTCAAAAAGCCAATGAGAAGAAGAATGCTTTCAAAAGCAGAATTAGCCAAATGGAAAAAGAGGTTCAAAAGCTCACTGAAGAGAATAGTTCTCTCAAAATTAGAATGGAACAGATGGAGTCTAATGACTTTACGAGAAACCAAGAAATCACCAAACAAAACCAAAAGAATGAAAAAATGGAAGAGAATGTGAAATATCTCATGGGAAAAACAACTGACCTGGAAAATAGATCCAGGAGAGACAATTTAAAAATGATGGGACTACCTGAAAGTCATGATCAAAAAAAGAGCCTAGACATCATCTTCTATGAAATTATCGAGGAAAACTGCCCTGAGATTCTACAACCAGAGGGCAAAATAAGTATTGAAAGAAACAATGGCAACTGTGAGTTTTGTTAAACAATGAAAGTGGGTGGGGGAGATTCTCAGGTGGAGAAAAATAAGCAGAATACATTGCTCCCAATTGCCCAGTTTCTGGAACTGAAAATCACACTCACTAAATTAAACCCTACTTCTAATTTTTACTTATACACATCAAGGGTTTTTTTTTCCTAGCATCACATTCCAATTCAAGCAGGTAGAAATGATTTTAATAGCAAAGCAGCAGAAGCAGAGTAGGGAAATGCCAAGAGGAGTCATCCTATACTGGGAAAAGGTTAGAAGCCCAAAGGATTTCATTTCACAAAGTGACTTCAAAAGGGCATTTTACAGATTCTTTTAAGGCTACTTGGTCCCAGGAGAATAATATGAAACCTTCTTGCCCAGAATAAGAATGAAAGTGTGTTGCTAATTAATAAAAAATTCAAAAAGGACTTTAAAATCGGATAAAAGAGATTAAACATCACATTCTTTTGCTCTGTTTCATTACAGTTGGAAGCCATGATTCATGGAAACTTAGAATCATACAAGTGACATGTAACTGAAATATTTCAAGCAATATGTATATATATATGTATATATACATATATATTATATATATGTATATATATACATATATATCATTCATAGTTAGGTGGCTTAGTGAATATGGGGAGGACTTAAAGTCACAAAGATCTGAGTTCCAATCCTACCTCAGACACCTAGCTAAAAGTGTGAGAGGTGACTTTGCCAAATTTTCTCAGTCTCAATTTCCTCATCTATAAAATGAGGAGAATAATAATGTTCACTCATTATATTATTAAAAGAAATCTTGATTTGGGCTTCACTCTGTTCAGTAAGACAAACGGGGGAAAAAAAGGTAAAAATGAATACAGAGGAGTGATCAGTAATTGTTATCTCCCTCCCCTTGTTGACCTCCATGAGCCCAGAGAATATCTCTCCCCAGAAAAACCTGGAACAGTGGGAACAGCTGAAGGGGTAAACAATCTCTTGGCCTGTGAGGCTAGGAAGATCATTAAGGAGTGTTTCTCTTGCACTGGCCAAAGGTGCCAGGATCAGAACTGCCCCAGACAGTTCCACCTCAACACACCAGGAGAAGATCTTGAGCCCCAGGGAGTGAAGCCAGCAACTGCCAACACCAAGACTTCAGGCATGCCTCAGCACCTCAGGGAAATAGAGAAGACACTAGCGCAGACAGATGAGCCTGCCTATGCTATAGCCCAGCAGAGGAGATCTCTGGCATCCAGATGCCCCATCCCTCATACTTAACAAGCTAGCTCCAGGGTAACTATGGGGAAACCCAAAAAGACCTCACCTAGCCTCTGCTTTCAAACATCAGCCAACTCAGCACCAGGTAAGCTGCAGCATTTTAACTTCTAGCTGAAAGAACCAGAGGCCACAACACACAAAGCCTCAAGTTTTAAGTACAAGAAATGTGGGACAGAGCTTGCTGTGCCACTGATGCAGAGATCTACTTTAAAAGTCAGGAAAAGGGTTATTATCATGAGGAAGAAGCAAAGCAGAAAAGAAAAGACCATAGAATCTGTCTATGGGGACAAGAACCAAAACACAAATACCAAAGAGGTCAGCATTGAGAATATACTTCCATCTGAAACTTCAGAAGGGAATATGAACTGGTCAGAAGAACAAAGAGCCTTCTTGGAAGATTTCTGGAAGGATTTTAAAACCCAAACTAGAGAAACAGAAGAAAAACTAACGAATGATTTTAAAAACATGAAAAAAGAATTCACTGAAGAGAACAGATCCTTAAAAAGGAAAACTGGACAAATGGAAAAGGAAATACAAAACCTAACTGGTGAAAATAACTCCTTAAAAGGAACAACTGGACAGATGGAAAAGGAGATGCAAAAGTTAACTGAAGAAAAGAATCTGATAAAAAATAGAATCCGGCAAGTAGAAGCTTATGAATCTATGAGGCATCAAGAATCAGTTAAACAGAATATAAAGAATAAAAAGATAGAAGAAAATGTAAAATATCTAATTGGAAAAACAACTGACCTGGAAAATAGATCCAGGAGAGAAAATCTAAGGATTATTGGTTTATCACTCAGTCATGTTGAAAAAAAAGAACCAGGACAATATCATTCAAGAAGTCATCAAGGAAATTGCCCAGAAGTCCTAGATCCAAAGGGCAAAATAGTCATCAAAAGAATCCACCACTCACCTCCTGAAAGGGACCCCAAACTAAAAACACTAAGGAATAACATTGCCAAATTCCAGAACTATCAAGTTAAAGAGAAAATACTGCAGGTAGCCAGAAAGAAACAATTCAAATATCAGGGAGCTACAGTCAGGATCACACAGGACCTTGCAGCTTCTACATTAAAAGATCAAAGGATTTGGAATACAATATTCTGTAAGGCTGGGATTCTGTAAATCTGGGATTACAACCAAGGATTAATTACACAGCAAAGTTGAGCATAATATTTCAGGCAAGGAAATGGAAATTCAATGAAATAAGGGGTTTCTAAACCTTCCTGATGAAAGGGCCAGAACTCAATAGAAAGTTTGATCTTTGATTACAGTTCTCAAGAGAGGCATAAAAAGGTAAACAGGGGGAAAAAGCAACCTTCTTACACAATATAGGCAAACTGTTTACATCCCTATAAGGAAAGATGATATTTGTTAATCTTGAGAATTGTACATTTATGAAATGTAAAAGATGTATATAGATAGAGAGAGTAGGTATAAATTAAATAATGTGATAACAAATGTGATTTATCAGTGTGAAGGGATCGTAATGGGAGATGTGAAAAGGAGGAGCCAGAAAAAAATAAATTCCATCACAGGAAGAGGCACAAAAATATATTACAGTAGAGGGAAAGAGGGAAGGGAGAGGAGCATTGTTTGAGAGGTACTCTCATCTGATTGGATTCAAGGAGGGTACAACAAACTCAGTTAAGTAGAGAAATACAATTAGCTTTATAAGCAGTAGGAGGGAAATGGGGAAAGAAAAGGGAGGGGAGGCTAAAAGGGAAGGAAGAAGTAGTAAGGGAAAATGTGGATTAAAAGGGAGAGGGGCTGAAAGAAGGGAGGAAAGACTGAGGGAGGCGGTGGTCAAAAATTAAAACTCTTGGAAGGGAGAAGGGAGAACTAAAAACAAAAACAAGGGGAAAGAGGATAGAGAGAAATACACAAATAGTAATTATAACTGTGAATATGAATGGGATGAATTCTCCCATAAAACAGAGACAGACAGCAGAATGGATTAAGAACCATAGTACAACAATATATTGTTTACAAGAAACACATTTGAAATGGGGGCATACATACAGGGCAAAGGTAAAAGGTTGGAACAGAATATTTTGTGCTTTAGCTGATGCAAAAAAAAACACACAGGTGTAACAATCCTAATCTCAGACAAAGTAAAAGCAGAAATAGATCTAATCAAAAGAGATGAGAAAGGAAACTATATCCTACTAAAAGACACTATAGACAATGAAGCAATTTCATTACTGAACATATATGCTCCAAGTGGTATAGCATCCAAATTCTTAGAGGAGAAGTTAAGAGAGTTACAGGAAGAAAAAAACAGGAAAACTATACTAGTGGGGGACCTCAACCTCCCACTCTCTGAACTTGATAAATCTAACCTCAAAAGAAACAAGAAAAATATTAAGGAGGTAAATAGAACATTTGATTAGGTAGATAGCTCTCTGGAGAAAATTGAATGGGGATGGAAAGCAATATACCTTTTTCCCAGTGGCATGTGACACATGTACAAAAATTGACCATGGGCCATAAAAAATTCACTATCCAGTGCAGAAAGGGAGATTTAGACAATGCATCCTTCTCAGAAAACAATGCAATAAAACTGATATGTAATCAAAGGCCATGGAAATATAAACCAAAAACTAACTGGAAACTAAACAGTCTAATCCTAAAGAATGAGTGGGTTAAACAACAAATTACAGAAACAATCAACAACTTCATTCAAGAGAATGTCAGTAATGAGACAACCTACCAAATCTTATGTGATACTGCAAAAGCAGTTCTTAGGGGAAGTTTTATATCTTTGAATGCCTACATGAATAAAATAGAGAAAGAGGAGATCAATGAATTGGGCATGCAGCTGAAAAAGCTTGAAAAAGAACAAATTGAAAATCTTCAAGTAAATACCAAATTAGATATACTGAAAACCAAAGGAGAGATTAATAAAATTGAAATTAAGAAAACTATTGAAGTAATAAATAAAACTAAGAGTTGGTTCTATGAAAAAAAACAATAAAATTGTAAAATTTCCAATATCAAAAATGAAAAGGGTGAACTCACCTCCAATGAGGAGGAAATTAAAACAATAATAAGAAATTACATTGCCCAACTGTATGCCCATAAATTTGACAACCTAAGTGAGATGCATGATTATTTTAAAAGATATAAATTGCCCAGATTAACAGAAGATGATGCTGAATATTTAAATAATGCCATCTCAGAAAAAGAAATTGAACAAGTCATCAATGGACTCCCTAGGAAAAAATCTCCAAGGCCAAAAGGATTCACAAGTGAATTCTAGCAAATATTAAAATTAAACAGTTAATTCCAATACCATACAGACTATTTGGGAAAATTGGAGGAGTCCTCCCAAATTCTTTTTATGACACAAATATGGTTTTGATACCTAAACCAGGAAGAGACAAAACAGAGAAAGAAAATTATAGACCAATTTCTCTAATGAATATAGATGCAAAAATTTTATATAAGAGTTTAGCAAAAAGAATATAGCAACTTATCATAAGAATAATACATTATGATCAGGTAGGATTTATGCCAGGAATGCAGGACTAGTTTGATATTAGGAAAACTATTAACATTATCGGTCATATCAACAACAAAACTAACAGAAACCACATGATTATCTCAAAAGATGCAGAAAAAGCTTTTGACAAAATACAACACCCATTCCTATTGAAAACACTGGAGAATATAGGAATAAATGGAACTTTCCATAAAATAATAAGCAATATCTACCTAAAATCTTCAACAAGCATCATATGCAATGGGGATAGGCTAGATGCATTTCCAATAAGGTCAAGGGTGAAACAAGGATGTCCATTATTAACCACTATTCTTCAATATGGTACTAGAAATGTTAGCTGTACAATAAGAGAAGAAAAAGAAATTGAAGGAATTAGAATAGGCAAAGAGGAAACTAAGTTATCATTCTTTGCAGATACTATGATGATATACTTAGAGAGTTCCAGAGAATCAAGTAAAAACCTACTTGAAATAATAAACAACTTTGGCAAAATTACAAAATAAACCCACACAAATCTTCTGCATTTCTGTATGTTACTAACAAAGCCCAACAGCAAGAGATAGAAAGAGAAATCCCATTTAAAGCTATGGTAGACATGATAAAATATTTGGGAGTCTACCTGCCAAAACAAACCCAGGGACTATATGAACACAATTACAAAACACTTCCCACAAATAAATCAGATCTAAGTGAGTGAATAAACAACAGTTGCTCTTGGGTGGGCCAAGCCAATACAACACAAATGACAATTCTACCTAAATGAATTTACTTATTCAGTGCCATACCAATCAAACAATCCGATAATTTTTTATAGAGCTAGAGAAAATTATATCAAAATTCATCTGGAAGAACAAAAGGTGCAGAATATCAAGGGAACTAATGAAAAGAAAGGCTAGGGAAGGTGGTCTAGCTCTACCTGATCTCAAACTGTATTATAAAGTAGCAATTATCAAAACCACTTGGTACTGGCTAAGAAACAGAAGGGTAGACCAGTGGATTAGGTTAGGTACTCAAGACACGGTAGTCAATGAATATAGCAATCTACTGTTTGATAAACCCAAGGTCCCCAGCTTCTTGGATAAGAATGTGGATAACAGTGTGGCAGAAACTAGGCATAAACCAATGCCTGACACCGTACACAAGAATAAAGTCCAAATGGGTACCTTATCTAGTTATAAAGATTGATACTATAAACTAATTAGTGGAGCAAGAAATGGTGTATTTATCAGATTTTAGAGAAGGGAAGAATTTTTGACTAAACAAGAGATAGAAAATATTATGAGATGCAAAATGGATAATTTTGATTATATTAAGTTGAAAAGTTTTTGCACAAACAAACGGAATGCACCCAAGATTAGGAGGGAAGCAGAAAACTGGGAAAGAATTTAGTGTCTGTGATGAAGACCTCATTTCTAAAATATATAGAGAACTGAGTCAAATGTACAAGAATACAAGTCATTCCTCAATTGATAAATGGTCAAAGGATATGAACAGGCAGTTTTCAGAGGAAGAAATTAAAGCTATCTATGGTCATATAAAAATGCTCTAAATCACTATTGATTAGAGAGATGCAAATCAAAATAACTCTGAGATATCACATCACACCTATCAGATTGGCTAACATGACAAAACAGAATGATGGAAAAATGTTGGAGAAGTGGTAGGAGAGTTAGAACACTAATTCATCATTGGTGGAGCTGTGAGTTGATCCAACCATTCTGGAGAGCAATTTGGAACTATGTGCAAAAATGTGCATACCCTTTGACCCAGCAATATCACTTCTAGGACTGTATCCTCAAGAGATCATAAAAATGAGAAATGGCCCTACATATATAAAAATATTCATAGCAGCACTCTTTGTGGTGGCCAAAAACTGGAAATCAAGAGGATGCCCATCAATCAGGGAATGGCTGAATAAACTGTGGTATATGAATGTAATGGAGTACTAATTGTGCTGTGAGAAATGATGAACAGGAAGACTTCAAAGAGGCCTGAAAAGATTTATTTGAACTGATGCTGAGTGAAAGGAGCAGAACCAGGAGAACTGTGTACACAACAACAACCACAGTGTGTGAGGATTTTTTCTGGGAGACTTAGTACTTCATTGAAATGCAAGAACTTAAAAAGCTCCCAATGGTCTCTTAAGGCAAAATGCCTTCCGCATCCAGAGAAAGAACTATGGAATTAGATCACAGAATGTAGAAGATAATTTTCTTTTGTATTATGTTTCGGTTTGTTTCATGATTTCTCCCATTCATTTTAATTCTTCTATGCAACATGACTAAGGTGAAAATGTATTTAACAGGAATGTATATGTAGAACCTATATAAAATTGTATGCCATCTCAGGGAGAGAGGGAGAAGGAAGGGAGGAAGGAGGGGAAGGGAGGAGAAAAAAATCTAAGTTATATGGAAGTGATTGTAGAACACTGAAAACAAATAAAATAATAAAAAGGCAAAATTATTTCAATCATATATTATTTATTTATTTGTCATCTATATATTTATTAGTCATTTAAATATTTGTGTATTTATTTATATATTTGTTATTTATTTATTATTAAAATAAAAAATATTTTATTAGCACACCAAGGCAGCAAGCAGGTTGGATGTGGCCAATGCAGATTTCACACTCTATGATGATTTTATTGACTGGAGTAAATAACTTTCATATAAAGGCAAAAGTATGTTGACTGGCATATATGATAAGAGATGGGTTATGTGTTACTTCAGTTTCTTCTTCCATGTCTAAGTATACATGTGCAAGGGTATTTCCAGAACTCTATTTCTGCAGCTGACTATGCATGTACCCAAAGCAAGATTTTAAACATAGGGTCACTAAGATTGACTACGCAAGTGTCTATGTACAATAGAAATATTTTTTCTAGCATTTAGCACAGTTCCTCACACATAGTAGGTGCTTTAAACTGGCATTCTCTTGAGATTCTTCCCAGAATTCAAACTTCTCACTGTCATTGTGTCCATCATCCTTTTTATCTTCTTTTTCTGCTGCTAAAATATTTCTGACTGTCCTTGTCTAAATAGAGTCTCACCTTTATACACTCATGTATTTTTTCCTAAGTCAACTGTCACTCATGGATTCAAATTTGACACCCAGTTTTAGCTCCAATATGATTGCCAACTTTTCTCCAGATGGAAAAAACAAACATCTTACTGATAGCTTGCGGAACTCAGATCATTTTCTCTCTGATTGGAGCCATCTCTGATTGTCTCTTCATTATTTCCATGCCATATGACTGTTTTATGGCTGTGTGTAATCCTCTGACATAACCAGTCATCAAGAGTCACAGAGTTCACTTACAGATGGTTTCTGTGTCTTGGATTGGCATGATGCAGGAGGTTTCTTACTTTCCCACACCATACTCCCTATATTGTACATCTATAGCCCAAGAGAGATCCCTTACTTCAGCAAATTTATAGGTATACTTAGAATCTCCTGTGATGACATCACAGCTTATGAAAAGGCAGTGGCAGTACTGAGCAGGACTATTTTCTTCCCTTATTGCTTTTCCTTGACTTCTACATTTTCATTGTGGACCTCTGCAGGCATCATTATTCACCTTAGAATCCCTCCCTAGAACCCTAGAACATGACTTGTGATATTGCATTTGTAGAAGGCCTCCACTAACTCTGAAACAAACACATTGAATACTTATTCCCATGATATTTCCTCTGACCTGTAGACTGCCAGGTTACTTTGTAGCAGGAGCAGCCAGCTTGCCTGAGCCAATGTATCTGAAGAAAGAAGGAATGTCCTCATAAGCAGACACTCCTAGACTCTATCTTCTACTCATTCATTCAAGATCATTGGAATTCAACACAAATTTGTTGAACATAGCTTGATTTTGAGTTGTGTCTGCCACAATGAAGATTGGTAAAATACAAGATGGATGTATAATCATTCTTGTCTATAGAACATGGGTAGCGTGTCTAAATGATAGAAAAGGAGATTATTGCCTCTTCCAAATTAGGAGAAGTTTGTTGGTTTGAGGGAAGAATATGAGACCTGATTTTTTATATTAAAAGGCTCCCTGAGAATGGCAGTGAGCCATCCATTTACGGATTGCATTAGCTGCATATGGAATGTATTGTTCATCACAGTGGGCAGCCTTGTAGTAATCAGGTAGCAATCAACAGTTGAGACAATGGTAAGCAGTATTCGTGCAAGAAAAAAATAGCAGATAAGGTAAAAAATAGTCCTGGTTAGAATACTTTTTTAAAAACAGAATTTCTCATTGGGCAGTAGGTCACTGGAATGGCAAGGGCAGGCATGGAGTAAATATGCCATCTTGGTCTGAGTCTCTACCAACCCTTCTCAGTCCCAGATGCCCCAGACTACCTCCCTGCCTTTTTCCCAGTGGCTTTCTCTGTCCACTTGTCAGAAACATATCCATATTTATGGCTCCTCCTTTCCTCTAGTTAGTGAGTTTTTACCTGGAAGTACTGACCAAGTCATGCCCACTTCCAACCTGTCTAAAACTCTGATTCCCTGATTCCTTCCCCCTTTCCAGCTCCCTTTTATACCTGATCTTTTCCCATTAGAAAGCAAGGTTGTTGAGGGCAAGGAATGTCTTTCTTTTTAATAATATTTGGATTCCCAGTGCTTAGAACAGTGCCTAACACATGATAGGTACTTAATGAATACTCTTTCCCCTATATGTCCATATACCATATACTTCCTCTTCCTCCCAGGAAGCAATCCTTTAAAACATTTTTTAAAAGGGGAAAAATTCCAGCAAAACAAAATAAATTATATTGTTCATGGCCCTGAGAATAGATAAATATATCATTAAAGGAACTCAACAACCCCTTAGTTTAGCAGACCTTGATTGAAAAAAAAAACCCACAAACCTCTGAAAAACCATAGGGAAACTATAAAAACTGAATGGTAAAATCCAGTACTCAAACAGGTCATTCCAAGTCCTATATTTGCATTAGATTGTATGTCCCTCTAAAAGTTCAGTTGCCTTGACAGTTGGCTAATCAGGTCAGAATCAAGGACAAAAGGCAGGCATCCTGAATGGAAATGGTGCCTACAATTCCATAGTCATGGTGAAATCATACCTGCTCATTCTTCCTGAAAAATCATATTGGAAATATGAGTCAATTCCTCAATCTTTCCAGTAAAATGTTTTGAGGACTCAATAGCCACGCACTGTGCTTAAATATTAGTAGATAAATAAAATGTAAATGTAAAACATAATTCTAGATAAGACAAAACAAATGGCTTTGCTGAGTGATGAAAGCATTAATTTGTACCTAAGGAAAGAGATTTTGAAGAGAGTGGAGAAAATAGGGAAGGGGAACATTTAGTGTCATTAACCTAAGTGAATATATCTCTCACTCTACCCCCCAGAGTTATAGATTACTGGCTAACTACTCTTGCTGGCACCCAGTTACAACAGTCCCTGATCTAGATACCTCCTTCTGTTCCAGGTGAGAGTTGGGGGGAACAGGTGGACAGTAGTCACACCCCAGGAAACTGTTTCAGCAGATAGGCTAAACCAGGTTGAGGGTAACCAATTGGTCTCAAACCCATTGGTAAGTTATGGTGGTATCTACATCAAGCATGTGAAGACTTTTCCTAGTGGAATGGGTAGATGAGCATAATTGGTTCCAATGGCCATAAAGGTAGCTGAAGCAGGCACTGTGGAGCACTTAGAGCTTGGTTAAACATCAAAGACACCAGAGTCATCCACTGCATCATGAGTCATATCCTTCCACTGGACTGTGATGACTCTGGAAGAGAGAAAGAGGCTGGCAACTTCATGCAGCTCTGCCTCACTTAAATCCAATTTACATATGAATCAAAAGACATCACCAGATGGATCTCCTCTAGGTCATATTCATCCTCTCGCTGGTTCAAAGGATCTGAAAGTCCTCATGGCTTATCTTTCAGCAACTGTTGCTTAAGGTATCTCAGAGGTATATATCTCCATTTGCAAGAACTTAGTGCTTCTATCTTACTTGTGTGGTTTCCTGATTCTCCTTCCTACTAATCTCCTTCCAAAAGGTCAGGATCACACTAACCTTGGAAGCTTGGGCAACCTCCCTTCTTTGAAGTCAGTTCCCTGCCCCTAAGTTTCTCTGTACTTTGAGTCTGTGATTCAGGTAAGGCTACACCTAAACAGGAAGGACATTTCTGGTCCCAGAACAGATACTTGCACTTTGAAATTAGACTACCTAGACTCTCTGTGTGGAGATCATTTTTGAATTTACAGTGCTAAACTCACTCTGAAAATTAAAAGCTTCCAAAAAAAAGCTTCCAAGTTTTGCTGAAAATTGTTTGGTGATCCATCCATAATCAACTGAAGAATTCAACTAAATTCAGTAAACACTTAATCATCTACTGTATACAGGTTACTGTGTTGGGCATTTGGAACACAAAGAAAAATGGAAATGATCATAGCCTTCAAAGTACTTACAAGGTTGGTTGTTGTCCTTTGTCTTCGAAGAAGACCAAAATGACATCATCATTGTAAAGTGAAATTTCAGTGTGTCTGACTGTGGCTGATCAGGCCAATTTCGAGCTCAGAATGCTCTACCACAGTTTGGGCACAGATAGTCCCTTTGAATATTTGGGGTGGATATCCCAAATTTGCATATACTGCATTTACTTTGTGCTGTCTCAATTCTTCTTTGCTCAAGGAGCACAGCACCTTTTCTTATGTGGGCACACCATGCTGAGCGGTCCTGTGCCAGTGTCTCCCATGTTGCAGTCAAATCCAAAGTTCTTGAGAGAGACTTTGAGAGTGTCCTTGTATCATTTGTTCTGGCCACCATGTGATCACCTGACTCATGCAAGTTCTCCATAAAACAGTCTTTTTGGCAAATGTACATTTTGCCTTCAAACAACGTGGCCAGTCCATCACAGTTGCTCTCTCTAAAGCATAGTTTGAATACTTGGCAGTTCAGCTCAAGCAAGGACTTCAGTGTCTGGTATCTTATCCTGCCAGGCGATCCTCAGAATCTTCCTAAGATAGTTCAAATGGAAGCGATTCAGTTTTTTGGCATGACACTGGTAGACTGTCCATGTTTCACAAGCATATAACAATGAGGTCAGCACAACGGCTCTGTAGACCTTCAGTTTGGTAGTCAGTTTAATAATACCTCTTCTCTCCCAAACCTTTCTTCGGAGCCTCCCAAACACTGAGCTAGCTCTGGAAATGAATGCATTAACCTCATTGTCAATGTGTACATCCCTGGAAAGTATACTACCAAGGTAAGTGAACTTATCCACAGCATTCAAAACTTCTCCATTTGTTGTAACTGATGGTTCCACATAACATGAAAAACTTACAAGGTACCTAATAGAGGTACACAAAACATACTCATAATAAATGTAAATAAATAAAAATAATAAAAGTACAAGAGAACATATTAACATCTAGAGAAATTGGAAAAACAATCAATAAAATATTTATTAAGTGCCTACTCTATTCCAGCTACTGTCATAGTGCTGGAGATAAACAAAGAAGCAAAAGGTAGTCACTGCCCTCAAGGAGCTTATAATTTAATGGGGGAGGAAATAAACAAACAAATAATTATGGTACCAGAGTGATGGCTTAGGGAAAGCTAGGGATTCCAAAAGGTAGAAGTAAAAAAGGAGTACATTCTGGATACAGAGGCTCACCCACGCAAAGATTCAGAAGTGGGAGAAGAAATTTAATACACAGAGAACAACTAGAAGGCCAATTGAACTGGAATGGAGGACTGGACTGAATGAATGTAGTAAGAAATAAGACTGGAAATGTAGATGGGAATCAGATTGTTAAAGCCCTTAAGTGACAGACTGAAGATTTTTGCATTTGATCCTTGGAGCAACAGAATTCATTGAAGATTTAGTGAGGAGTGACATGTATCTAGTCATTAAATAACCACCTCTTTAACCTTCTAAAAGGGGGAAGGGGAAAAAACTCACATAAAATTTAACATCACTGTTGTGCCTCTGGCATAGAATAATTCAACTTGTCACTTAGTCCATCCCTAAAATTTACAAAAGACAATCCATTTTATCCCTGCAGCACATTGGACTCAGAAGCAGATGAATCATGCAACCTTTGAGCTAGAAGACAAAGGATCAGCAGAGCAGTTTCCACTGGGTTCAGAATGAAACTCCTGATGTTATCTGGGGAATATACTATCCTATACACTGACACTTATACAAATATTACTTTCAAATTTTATAAATTAGACTAGATGTTAGATTGAGTTAACCTAAATGTACAACTAAATAGAAAGACAAGACCAAGCTCAATTTCACTCATGCATGATGTGGAACCAAAAAAATCAGTGGGATCTTAGACTAAAAACAGAGTCAAAATAGCAAAGTCAAGGCAAGCAAAAACAAGGTCAGATCTAGATAGAGAGCTCTGATCCACTGAGTCAAAAATAGTTTTAGGCAAATGTATTTCAGTACCCTGGATAGTTCCAGACAATTGTAGATAATCTTACCAGCTCAGAGACATTTGTTTTTGTTTTTTGCTTTGTTTTGTTTGTTAGAGCTCGTTAGTGTTCTAGATCTATTAATGTAGTTCTATCTTCCCAACAGGACTCTGATTATTAAAGGGTTCTTACTTCTTTTGGGCTATTTTTTTTCACAGGTCAAAGACAAGGACTCAGTCAGGCCTTTTCTTCTGAACAGGGAGAGAATCAGTATTCAATAGATTACTCGAACAGGCAAAGTGATAACATAAACTTTATGGACCAATAACCTGAATGTTTTTAGTTTTCTCAGTACATGTTATATAATTTCTACTCCATAGCACACTCTTTTCACTTGGTTTTGTTTTCAAATTTCAAATTTCAAATTTGTTTTCAAATTTCATTCCTATGTAATAACTGCTTTACAAGCTTTTTGGACTTCAGCTTAATATAAGAATAAATAGTGTTATCCAAAAGTGGAATTATATGCCTGAGGAAATAGGGAGTTCCCCATATGTGGGGTTCCTTAATTCCTCTTGTATCTCCCATAACATCTGCATGATGCTATGCTTCACTGGAATCCATTAGTCATGTTAAACAGTCTTGAAAAGTAGATCACTCCCAGAAACCTTTAGCAGAAGGTCTATAGAGACTTCTCTGACTCTGTTATTTCCTTTCAGGTCCTTTATACCCTCAAACAGATCCCTGTAGGCCACACATTGTCTTAGAAAATCATAAATCAATATCATCTATGTTGTATTGATTTTCATTTACTTTGCTAAACATGTCCCAATTATATTTTAACCTGGTTTCACACATTTTGTGAGTATGGCACCTCCTGCTTTACATGAAATTGGTGTATAAATTATTCAATCTAGTGCACTGTACCTAAATAGCCCTTTCCTAGCTCTGGATAGCAGACTGGTGAAAGAGCCTGGCTTGGACTTTGGTGCATCCTGACTCCACAACAGTTTTTACCACCCTACTGTCTTTGTGGGCAATTTCTTGTCCACACAAAGACTCAGACTCAAGAGTATCTATCCAACCCTTAGTCAGCAGCAGTGACCAGACATAACAGTATGTAACAAATGCTTGCTAAATATTGAGCGAATTCACTTAAAAAATAAATAAAACCCTACTAAGCTTTGCCTTTAAAGAGGCCTTGTTCTATAGGGAATGCTGATTAATGAAAATAACTTTTCCCTCAGTATATGGCTAATGAAATACATCCTGTCACTGACCCACCTTCCATTCCTGTGATGATAGCCCTGCATTGAATGATATTTCTCTCAAGATTCACAGAGACCTAAAGATTAGTTAAGCTCACGCTTGACAACGAATGACCATGTGCTTCTTTACAGGATTTCATTATAAGGAGTTTTTATTCATTAATTTTGACTTTGTACCAGAGCTTCAAAATGTTATCTGTTTGCAGGAAAACAGAGAGAAGGGTTTCTTCACAGGTTCACATATGTTTCTAAGGATTTCTATTGATCTGTGCACATAAACTGTCATCTTTACTATCTCTTACATTCTTGATAACAAGTATTTCCAATCATTTTTGGTTCCCATACTACATCAGCTTTCACTAAACATTCCTATACCTTGATTTAATATAAAAGGAAATAAATTTTAGAATTTATCATGAATATGTAAATATGAAATAAAATAAATATCAGTGGAATGATATAGGTATTTTACAATTATTTATTATCCTCCCTTGACAAGTTTCTACTCTCCCCATAAGGATAATTTAGCCCAGACAAGTAACCCCTGTTCTAGAGGAAAGGATTCCTCCCTGATTCTGCTACCCAGATTCGCTCCCTGATCTGTGACTATATATTTTGAGGAGTCTTAATAATAAGTTACATTTATCCACCTTAATGTTTACCTTTACATCCATTATTTCTTTTGGTTCTAACAACAACTCTGGGAAGAAAGTAGTTCAAGCGTATCTTTTTTTACAGATAAGGAAACCATGCAAAGTCTCATGGGAAAAGGAGCCAATATTTGAAACCAGGCCTTCTTCTTCCAAGTTAAGTTCTCTTTCTATTCTACAGGACTTTACTCATTGGATAGATACAGTAGAATCATATCCTGACTGGCTAAAGTGGAAGCCTTGTGCCAGGCATGGTGGCACATGCCTGAAATCCCTGCTATTAGGGAGCCAGAGGCTGGCTCCTGGCTTGGGCTCAGGAGTTCTGAGCCATAGTGGGTCTTAAGAAAGATAAAACCAAGAGCCCTTGAAGTCCTAAATCTATGATCCTATGATCCCATGGAATTTCTGAAGGCACACATCCAAAAGAATAAAAAAGGGGAAAAAATCGCTTCTGCTTTAGAAGATGTTTCTCTGAATTATTCTGAGCAAAATGTTAGTTTTTAATGCATAGAACTCTCTCACTTCGGAATTATATGTAAAACTAGGAGCTTCCTCTCCTGAACTCTTCTGAACCTAAATTGCAGTCATGGAATTACAAAAGATGTATGAAAATTTCCATAGAGTGAAAACTTGTACCAAATTATATTCCTCCTCTTTCAACATTACGGAAGCTAGATGGCACAGTGGATACAGGGCCAGCTTTTGAGCCCAGAGGATCTGAGTTCAAATTCGGCATCACACACTTACTAGCTGTCTGACCCTGGACAAGTCACTTATTTCCCTTGTCTATAAAATGAGCTGGAGAAGGAAATAAAAAACATCCCAGCACCCTTGCCAAGAAGACTCCTGATAGGGTCATGAAGGGTCAGGCAACTGAAAATTGACTGCACAACAACAAATTTTCAGCATTTGTTGTCAGCAATGATCCAAGTACAATTCGTATACCTTTAGT
Organism: Bettongia penicillata ogilbyi; assembly: GCA_023548195.1. Classification (NCBI taxonomy): domain Eukaryota; kingdom Metazoa; phylum Chordata; class Mammalia; order Diprotodontia; family Potoroidae; genus Bettongia; species Bettongia penicillata. The sequence continues at coordinate 2,180,580 of JAJHZJ010000831.1, read as the reverse complement.
CAGTTAAAACATTTGCCTAACAAGATAAATCCAACACAATGTTGAAAATGTGCAGTATTCAAGTGCTGATAGGCAAAATTGAGATAATATGGCCAGATTACAATAATTTCTGTAGAACTATGAGACTAAAAATGATCTTTGTGAAGCTATTTTGGGTTTATCAGAAAATGTTATATATTTATAACCTGCATCAAATTGCTTATTGTATCAGGGGAGGGCAGGAGGTGAAGGAGGGAGAAAGAAAATTTGGAACTCAAAAAAATTTTAAATGAATGTTAAAAACTGACTTTACATGCAACTGAGGGAAAATGAAATATTATTTTAAAAAAGAACACATGTTATAGAATGTTTGATTATTATTAAGGTGTTTTATATTTATAGCATTTGGTTAAGCCATGAAGAATTAGAACCCCTAGTGCATCTAGAACTATAAACTGGTGGTAGATTAAATTGATATTAAGGTAATGAGAAATCAAATTTTTAATTTGCTTCATTGATAGACATGGACAAGTGATTGTCTCCCCATCTTCCCTTGACTTGGGGAAGCAACTATTGTTTAACGCATTAATGAGAAGCAAAGAATTTTATTGATGGAATACCAAAGTTCAAACAGGTAGCATTGTTGATAACTTATTAAATAAGGATTTTTTATAAAAGGACTTTCTAATCCCTGCCAATAAGATAAACTTAAAAATGAGGCCAACCAATTACAAAGGATTAGATAAGGACATTCAACATCCTGGGAGAAAACTGGGAGAAGGGAAGGCATGGCTAGTAGCTTTCAAAAGTATAAGGAGATTATAGATTTAGAACTGGAAAGGCCTTTAAAGGTACTCTAGTAACTCCATTTAAGAGATGCTGAAGGTTAAAAAGGCAACTTGCCCATGGTCTCTCATGTAGAAAGTAGTAGGGTTGAGATTTATGAACAATGATAAAAGCTCATATTCCTCCCAACAACCCTATGAAGTAGGTAATGTATTCTTCCTATAATGAAACTAAGATCAGAGAGATGAACTGATTATCTCATTGTAATACAGTAAGTATGAGAGCCAGGATAAGTATCAATATGTCTCAGGACTCTTTCCATTTTACTATACTGTCTCTCTTGTTATTTACAAAGTTATTAGCTTTTATACACAAACCACTTTCTATGCTGATATATTTCAGCCATGAGAAGGAACTAGTAGGATCTCTGACAATGAAAGGTAAAGACTTTCCTTGCAAAGTCTGATCATATGATTACATTATTTAAATATTGCTAAGATACAAAAATGTGCATACCCTTTGACTCAGCAATCTCTCTTCTAGTACTGTATCCCAAAGAGATCATAAAAATGGGAAAGGGTCCCACATGTACAATAATATTTATAGCAGTTCTCTTTGTGGTGGCCAAAAACTAGAAATTAAGGGGATGCCCATCAATTGGGGAATGACTGAACAAGTTGCGATACATGAATGTAATGGAATACTATTGTGCTATAAGAAATCATGAACAGGAAGACTTCAAAGAGGCCTGGAAAGACTTATATGAACTGATGCTGAGTGACAGGAGCAGAACCAGGAGAACTTTGTACACAGCAACGACCACAGTATGCGAGGAACTTTTCTGGTAGATTTAGTCCTTTATAGCAATTCAAGGACCTAAAAAATTCCCAATGGACTTTTGGGGCAAAACACCTTCCACATCCAGAGAAAGAACTATGGAATTGGATCACAGAATGAAGCAGAACATTTTCTTTTGTGTTTTGTCTTATTTTATGGTTTCTCCCTTTCATTTTAATTCTTCTATTCAACATGACTATGGTGAAATTGTATTAAAAAAAAAAAGATCCTCCCTAAGCCATGCCCTCCTCCAGACACCCCAGACAACTTGGACTTCTTATATACAGAAAGACAGAGGCGGGGATCTAAGATCCATCTTGTTTCCACGAAAGTGCTCAGATTCAAACTGACTTTCTGGCATGAGCAATACAAAGGCTCAGATGCCTTAAGAGTCTGACAATATAGCATATCTTTAATAAACTTAGTTTTTCTTTGGGTGAAAAAAAAATTAATTAATATTGCTGAGAGTAGAAGATTCAAGAACTGTAGTCCTTCAAGTCCTGTCCCATTATAAATTCTATTTATTCCCAAAGAAACTCCAAAAAGACTTTAAAATAGGACATCCTTATGATATATCTATGAGGAGAATAAAATATTCTCAATATTCAAGAAATAGATCTGATTTCATAAATTCAGAAGCTCCCTTCAAGAATATAGATCTCAGCTCATCCATACCTTCCTACTATGGTATGACTCACATCCCACAAAATGTCCCAATCTACAGTTTAACACTGGACCCAACTCATTGTCCATTCTGCTCTCCATCATAGATAAAAGTATTTGTGAACAAGTTGTATTGGATATTCACCTAAATGCATGTTGAAATTGGGGCAATAGACATTTTTTCATCCATTTGGCATCTATTGTGAAAATAGACAAGGAGAAACTCCTTTTGAGTAATTACAGATCTCTTCCAAGAGTCTCTGAAGTGTTCTGGAACTTAATTCAATCAGTATAACGTCATCCACAAACAGGAACACCTGGAGTATCTCACTATCCATAACAGCTCATGCTCCAACCTTTCTATGCGCTAGACTCCTCCATCACAGCAGTGAACACCTTTGGTAAGATTTTGTCTCCTTGTTTTATGTCTCATCTAGTGTTTATCATAAGAGGATTGCTGAACAAGGTTATTTCTGTTGTCACCTCTTCCAAGGAATTTTGAAATATTTTTAGGTAAGTATGGAAGACATCATTTTGTAAAACAGTCTGGAAGCTAGAATTTTGTTCTATCAAACGAAATGATTATTCATAATCAACAAACAAGACACACTAAAAATATTATTTTACAAAATTATCATATTAAAATTATTTACTGTGAAAATTTTCTCTTTTTTGGTAAAAACAAAGATTTTAAAATCATAGATAGAGATCTGAAAAGAATCTTACTTTGTTTCACTTTAGCACTTTCATTATCATTTGCTTCTGAGAGGCATAGACAATAGAGTGTGGAGAATAGGGAGGAGACATTGAATTGTATGCCACCTTACACAGTATCCAGCTGAGTATCTGTTAATACATTATTTAATCTTTTGGAGACTCAGTTTCCTTACCTGAAAATGGGGGTGATATTTGTATTATCTACCTCACTGGAATGTTGTGAAGAAAGGACTTAAAAATGCTATGGAAATGTGGGTTATACTGTTCTGACAATGCACATCATTACATGCCACACTCTGGTTTTATTCAAACCAGCCTTGGAAAGTGAGGTACCCAAGTTGATGGGAGAGAAAACAGATGGAACAACTGACTGGGGAAGAAGGAAGCTCCCATGACTTTTCATTTCAGCCCAATTTCTTGCTTATAAGCTTTTAGATCAAGAGTGAGTGTGGACTCTTGCTTTTTACATTCTCCAGTTGAATGTTGAATGCTGTGAGCTATGATGAGAGTATCACCATCATCTCTTCCCTAAAGATATTGGCTTCAGCTCCAGCCTCCTTTCCTCCCGGTCTGATATGACAAAAGTTCCAGAAGTCTTCTCTTCCACTTCTGAGCCTCATCTGTAAAATTCATCTAGTGAATCTAGTCAATCCTACATGAGGCCAAGAACAGGGACCTGGGCACAATAGGGGTAGAAGAGTCATGTGCCAAGAAAATTCAGTATCTCTATTTCTGCAAAGGATGCTAAGAAGGGGAAGGAGGGGAAAGGAGAGTACCTGCCAGATTTGAGGGCTGTTTTTTTTCAATGTCCCAAACTTGTGATGCTATTAATATCTGTGGTTAAGTGAAATGTTGGAATTGTTCGTTATAACAATTGCTTTATAAATATTTGTTCCCTTGGAAACCACTCTCTGTACTACCATTTGTAATTATGCAAGGAGTGGAAAGAATCCCCAGTTTAATGGAAAGCTACAACTGCTATGAAATAATGAGAGACAACTTGGTAGAATGGCAAGAGCATTACACATGGAGTAAGACCTGGGTTCCAATCCTGCCTTGGGTACTTATTACTTTTGTGACTTTGGACAAATTATGCATCCTTTCTTGGATTCTAGTGTCCTCATCTGAAAAATGAGACATTTAGGCTACTCTTTAAAGTTCCTTCCAACTCTATTTAATAGCTAGCATTTATATAGCACTTTAAGTTTTGCAAAGCCTTTTACAAATATCTCATTTGATCCTCGCAACAACATGGGAAGTTAGGTGCCACTATTGTCCCCATTTTATAGATGAGGATAATGAGGCACAAGGCAGACAGAGGTTAAGTGACTCGCCCAGGGTCACGTAGTGATCCATCTACCAGCCCTTAAGATTCTATGATATTATTAAAGTGAATTGGGTCTAATGTGGTACAGTCCAGCAGCTTGATGGGAATCTACATCTTCTCTGATCTGCATTAACACTATTGGTTTTCTCTGTGATTAGAAAGGAATGGTATAAATTAACAAAGCAACAGCTGAGCTCAATTAGTTCTGTGAACTCTGTTTCTGAACAGCTGTTTAGGATAAGCCACTGACTGATACCAAAAGGCAGTAGTAGCCTTATAAGGTTAAAAGAGCAGCCAGGTTTTGAGGGAGGCAGGCAATGTTGAATTATTACAGTAATGTTTTATTGCTGTTTGGAGACTTTACAATGCGATAAAAGAGTCACTGTATTCTAGGGGATGAGCCACCAAAGATTCAGCCCATATTAGCTAATTATTCCCATTTGCTGGCTTCAAACTCCAGTTCTTTTCCATGGAAATCGTATGTTGATACAAGTTTTTGCTTTCCTCCTTACAGTTTGGGTTTTCTTCCTGCTCAGAACTGCATTTCACAACACATACCCAGAAAGTTCGTACATCTCCTGGTTGTCCCCCAGCTATGTGGCACAGAGGAGGGAGGGAAGGACAAGAGAAAGAGAGGAAAGGAAAGTGCATTAATTAAGTACTAACCATGTGCCAGGCACTGTGTTGGAGATACAAACACAAGCAGAAATTGTCCCTAGTCTCAAAGTACTTAACGATCTAAAGGGAAGAGTCGAGACACAAACGTGAGCTGAAATGTGGGCAAATGAACTGACCTGGTCCAGGCATGGTTCAGAGGCAGTCAGGAAATGGACTGGGAAGACAATGACAGTGGGGCAGCCTCAGCCTCCATAAAATGAAGGGTCCAGGAGGAAATCACTAATGGAAGAATGGGGGTGGGCCTTGGCAAGTGATATTCCATTGTGAATGTATAGGGAAGGGGAGTGGGAGATAGAGGGGCCAGTGTGAAGAAAAAATGCTCTACATCAGCCAGCAGTAGAGGAGGGCCTGGTTTGGAAGTCTACAAAAAGCTGGAAACAGAAAAGGGAGGACAATAGTACCCCAAAAGCCATACAGGGGAGTAGTGGTAGTAAAATATAAAACATCTAACACCCTAATTGATTTGAAGTACAGACTAGAGAATAATCAAATTTTCATGATGATAGTCTGGGGTTCAAATATGAACCTTTTGTAGCCCCCTTTTGTGGCTAAGGCCCCGCCACTTCTCAAAGAGCAATTTCTGATTGCCCAGATGCCTCCGATCAGTAATCAGTAGGTTCCTTCTAAAAAACAAAGTGTCCTCTTATCTGAGGATTGTTTGGTAGAAACCTAACTACCCTCTACTCCTTACCTCTTCATTTCTCCTTTGCTCATCCAGCTTTCACCATTAACTCTCATCCTGCCACATCACTCCATCACTTTCTGCCATTTCTGCAGGTGATGACATTTATTAAATCAAGACTCTGCACAAAATGACTCCACCCAAACTTTCCAGCTTTACCTCCTTCTATTTCTCTTCAAATATTTTTTTTCTTCTACAAAACTAGACTCCCCAAAATCCTTCTCTTTTTTCCCCATCCATCTCTTTTATGTTTCTATACCACTGATGTGCTCTTGCCTCTATCTCTGTCTGTCAACAATATTCCCTCCTTTAAGATCCTACTCGGGGGGCATTTCTTCCATGAACACTACCCCAAAGCTCCCATCTTAAAATAATCTATCCCTTCTCAAATGTATCATAGCAGCCTGTTTAGATCTCTCTTTTGAATTTTTACATCCTGTGTTATATTATCAGGAGAGAGCAGATCTTGAGACCAAGAACTGGATTTAATTTTTCACTGCTTCTGATGTATATTGATTGTGTGAGCCTGGGGAAGTCATTTCATCTCTCAGTGTTCTAAGCAAATCTCTAACACTTGTTGCAGAGACAGTGCCAGCTTATACTGGTGAAGGGAATTCTCTCTCCGAGAAGTTCCCTGTCCTATACTAATGAAGTTACAGTTTCCAACGCCACCACCACCACTAGATTTTAGTAAACTCCTTCAGAAAAGGAATCTTGTACATAACCAACTGCCTTACATGGAGGAAGTACTGAATAAATGTTTATTAAATCAGCCATTCAGTAAAGTTTAAAGAGCCCTTTTCAATTTATATCCAACTGCAAGCTTGAAGATAAAACAGATATGTTATGTCAAGTGCAGGCCTTTCCACACAATGCAGGATATTAATAAAAATTCAATGAAGAGTTGTTCCAAAGTCCTAAACAAAGCAGCATGCATTGTAAAGTGCATAGCAGAGGTGACAGTCCAAGCTGATACCTAAACTGAAGATGTGCTCCATGAAACTGGGGCAGCTGTAAATTACTCTTACTTTGGACTTCTAGGTAGTTTACAGCTGCTGAGAGAACGATATAGTGGAAATTATTCACACTCAGCATTATAATCACTGGGATTTTCCCTCATAGTACATAAACCTTTTCAGGGTAACCAAAAGAGGATTGGACAAAGGGAGGGAAAAAAGACAAGAGAAAGGGAATAGAAAACAGAGGAGGTGAGAAAAGAAGGAAAATGTAGGTTTTCAAATAACACACTCCAATTAATCAGCCAAGAAAAAACTCTTAAAAGTTTGAGTTTTAACAGGACTTGTTATTTAATTATTAACCATCAGTCATATTTTGGCCACAGGAATTACTATAAATAACAACCAGAGATTTGCTTATAAAAAATCCCCACCACTGGAAACCTAAGCTTTAGTTAAGCACCAAGTATATTCAAAGCAGATGCTGCCCTCTTGAGTACCAGAGGAGTATTGCTACTTGCCAAGTAAAGACTATAAGTCTCTGAAAACTACTAGGAAATTTTGACAATTTGAATCATTAATTAAGCCTTATACAAGTACTTATTTTCTAAAAGAACAAACTTAGGAGTAATTCTAAGCTATTACTGTATTTGTTTAAATTAATGAGAACTAGAAAAACATAAAAAAACATTATGGGGAAAAATACAAGAAAAACGATGAATAATTCTATAGAAATATTTTTAAACCAACTTTGTGATTTTTGTTGATGGCTGACAACTTTATATCTTTAAATATCACTAAACCATTTACAATTAGGAACTCAGCATTGGAGAAGAGCAGGCAGCAAAATTAAACAAAGCAGACAAAGAAATATCAACCTTCATTATTTTGCCCCATTTTAAAATCTTGTGCACACAGAAGCATAATTGCATTTTGAAATTTTTAATAGCAATAAAGTTATAATCACTCATCTATTTAGCCTAACATCTTAATTCCAAATATTTGATCTGCAATGTATACTTCAGCAGTTCCCCATCACATAATTTTTTTTTAATTCCTATTCAGAAGGAGCAATTCTTTCTGTTTTTTTCTGTATATTTTCTTTTAAAGTAAGACTTCTTTCTCTCTCAGAACTGGCTTATATTTTTATTTTTTATCAAAAACTAAAGGGACTAGGGAGAAGAAGGTATTGCATTTTTAAAAGTTTTTCACTTTCATAAGGACGATAAAATTCCTTCTTACAGAACTGCACAAGTTGTGTTGATGGAGTAGAATTTCTTATACTAGGTAATTAAATTAGGAATCAGATGCAAATCCCTCTTTATCATAATAGGAATTAGTATTTTTCAGAAATAAGTGGGATTTTGTATTTTTTTAAATCCAGTAATTGTCTTTCAACCAAATGATTTTGATTTGGGAGTAAAAAATCATCATAAACTATACTGTGCAAAAACTCCAAAGGAGTTGATTTTTTTTTCCATTCTATCCCATAGTGGCAAAAGAGAAAGAAAGTTTCATTCAATAGAGCCATTAGAGAGAAGAAAAGAAGTCAGTAAGAGTTAGTATTCTAGAAAGCAGGTATCTTGCACATACAGCACAGAGAAAGAAGTTTTAGTGTAGGTCAACTTGGTGGTAGTACAGGAGGTAGGCTGTGCATTTAGCAGAAGACTTCACCACTGGTACTAGTATACCACTTAGACTGCCTGCTCATCAGTATGTAACCAGCCATTCAGACCAATTTGGAAGACATTGGTAATATAATGACCATCAATTTCCCTGTTTTTGTGATGATAGACCACTACACAAAGTAGATGGTTTCTGTGGCCTTTACTGGAGAAAGCAGCTCTCAACTAATTTCCAAGTCCATAGGATACTCAATATTCTTAATCAGATTTTGACATCTACCAGTGTTCTCATACGCAAACTATTTGAGGTGTACAAGAATAGGAGGGAGCTTTTCCAGAGTCACTCTCTGACTAATCAACCTTTGGCTTGGTTTTGTGGCATATCCTTGGACAGAAACTCTTACCACCAGATTTTCCAATGCATCCTTATCCAAAGTATATTTCAATATATTTATCTTCTCAAACTGGATATCCAATTTCAAGGTAAAAAAAAAGGTTGCGGCCCCAGTCACTGAGCCGCCGCCGAGGACTCAGCAGCCTCCCCCTCAAGCCCCCTCGCTTCCCGACGCTCTGTCCCCCCGCCCCCCGCCCGCCTTCTCCCGCCACCGCCTTCCGCAGGCCGTTCCCACCGAGGAAAAGGAATCGTATCGTATGTCCGCTATCCAGAACCTCCACTCTTTCGACCCCTTTGCTGATGCAAGTAAGGGTGATGACCTGCTTCCTGCTGGGACTGAGGATTATATCCATATAAGAATTCAACAGAGAAACGGCAGGAAGACCCTCACTACCATCCAGGGGATCGCTGATGATTACGATAAAAAGAAACTAGTGAAGGCATTCAAGAAGAAATTTGCCTGCAATGGTACTGTAATTGAGCATCCAGAATATGGAGAAGTAATTCAGCTACAAGGTGACCAGCGCAAGAACATATGCCAGTTCCTCGTCGAGATTGGACTGGCTAAGGATGACCAGCTGAAGGTTCATGGATTTTAAGTGCTTGTGGCTCACTGAAGCTTAAGTGAGGATTTCCTTGCAATGAGTAGAAAAATTCCCTTCTGTCCCTTGTCACAAGTTTAGAAACCTCACAGCTTGTATAATGTAACCATTTGGGGTCCGCTGTTTAACTTGGACTAGCGTAACTCATTCATGTAATAAACTGAAAAGAGCCATGCTGTCTAGTCTTGCAGTCCCTCATTTAAACAGAGGTAAAGCCTGGCAGTGCCCAGCCTGAAACACAAATAATCTAATGTTTCAGTCAAATCCAAAGCCCTAGTAGCATCTGAGACCATGTCTGTCCAGAGGCTCCTTGGTGCTCCCTCTTCAGAGCTCCCTGTCTATTTAAGAGAACGTTGCTACTGTCTGAGCTGCCCGTGGTGAAGCTCAGAAGAGTAAGTTAAAGCCACCATCACCACCCAGTCCGGTTATACCACCAAGCTAAAGAGTTAGCCTTTGGCTTCCCCTAATGACTTGCACCACCGGACCAGGGAGGAATCGTATTTTGGGGCAGGACATTTTCTTTCTTACATCACACCAAGGTCCAATGTTGTCTGACCAGACTTTTTTTTAGTAGTAATGGTGCCCTACCCCTGGGGGATGCACAAGTGGAGAAAACACCATACCGTGAGGCCATCTTTACCTGAATTAAACTTTTGACAAGGGAACAAATTTTGAATTCATGTATCAAAACAGTCATTGTAGTAACTGCGGAGCTTGCAATTTACTAGCAACAACTGCCCAGTGCCATGTGAAGTAAAAGACTGGTTTCGTTTTGGTTTCTTTTCTTTCTTTTTTTTTTTTAGTTTAAATGTTATGTAATGTATTTAAACTCTTATTTAAATAAAACTGGTTTTCAGAAATGTGAAGAAAAAAAGGTTGCAAAGTAGCAGATTCCTTTGAACTCTGATGATAAAGTACAAATCTTATGTGTCCCCCAAAGATGCCAATAATTGGAGGCTTAATACAGTCGGCTTGTAGAGTGATGATTTTTTGTTCCAGGGGTCAACTTGTTCTCATTCAGTTTTACCACCTTCTCCTTGTTTCTGTTTATCTTCATGTACAGACTGTTTCAAATCCATTGAAAACTGAAAATTTTTCATTATTTGGTAAAAAAAAAAAAAAGTTCAACATTTCCTCATGTAGTCCATTTAGATTCTTCCTGTTGACCCTTTTCAAAGTGGCTTGACTTGATAACCCTCAGTAGTCCATATATATGTGTTCAAAGGCACCTCCAAGGTAGATATCCTTCACTATCTTGTCACTAAGAGCTTGTTTGGCTTTTGGAGGTATTGGCATATTGTTGAACTCACTCATTAGCCTAAGAAAACTGTCTTTCATGGATGTCAATGTGCCATTACAATTTGGAATACACTGGAATGAACTTTATTAGATGATATATTTTGGAGGCATGCAATCAGTGCTTGCCGAGCAGCATTGATGAAGCACCATTTTCCTTTATTGGTCAGTCCCCAGGGTTGCAAAGATACTGGTTTATATACTCTCATTCTATTACTAAATTTTGCAAACTTTATGGCTACAGGATCCTATGAAACTAGAACAAGTCCTTCTTTGACTTTAACCTGTTTTTCAGGGACCAGAGCAGATGTGGCAGGAGGGAAATATTTAGTTTCAATATATGACACAGATGTGAAGCAGAGGATTTAAAATTGTTTAAAAAAAAAAGCTAGCCTAGGATTTAGCAGGCTGATTAACAAAAATTGATCCTGTAACAGAGGTTGTGACTTCAGCAGTAGGTGAGACATTGTCATGAGTCAGTGCTTTTCCACTGTACAATTCTACCCCATGGGCAACTGAGCCTTCAGCAGAGGAGTCAAGTGTTCATCCATTAGCAACTCCAAGCTTTTCAGTAGTACTGGTACAAAGATGTGCAACATCTGTTCTTAATGGGCTACCCCTCCCACTCTCCAAAGGGATGCAAAGCTGTTCAAAACATGGCATACCTCAGGCAGCCTTGCAGTACTGATATTGTCTAGTGTTCTAGGGAAAGAATCATCAGTCACAATGTCACTGATGAAGTTCCCGGAATTTTCAGGGCTGTTATGAGTCCTTGGTACAGCTGATGGTGGTATATTTGTCATCAGTTATATTTCATCTGTGCTTATATTGCTCAGTACTGATGAATTTGCATGTCCATTTACAAGGGCTTCTGTAGGGATAAGGTCATTGCCATCTCTCAAAATAACTATAATATTCACATGGCCTTTTTTTCTTCTTTTTATTTTCTTTTTGTCTAAGGCCTCCAGAAAGGCTTTCATTTTCTATATGTTCCACTTTGACATTAGAACCATTATGGAAAGCAAGCACAAGGGGGAAGAGCCAAGATGGCGGAGTAGAAAGACTCATGCATGCTAGCTCCGAACCGACAGCCCAAAAATTTTCTGTAAAAAGAACTCCCCACAAATTCTGGAGCAGTGCAAGCTGCACAGCAATGGAGCAGAGGAGATTTCCATTCCAGAGAGCCCTGAAAGACCACCACCAAAGGTCCATCACACACTGGACAGCAGAGCCCAGCCCTGCCCTGCCCTGGCCACATGCCTGAGAGGAGCAATCTGAGCAGGCTTCAGGGACAGAATCTCTGGCGGCTGTGAAGGTCCCTCCACCCACAGGCGCTACAGGTCAGTGAGAGAGTCTTCTGGGCTGGCCGAGAGGGGAGCGGGGTGTCTCTGTGGCTTGGGCCCCCTCGGGAGGCAGCAGCAGAGGCAGTGGCGGCCAGGAGCTCCCGGAGTAGACAGAACCTCAGATCCATTACTGAAGATCTCCGCATAAACCCCCTGAGGGAACTGAGCCTGGGAGGCAGCCCTGCCCCCACCTGAGCACCAGAACTTAAGCTCACATTGAATAGTAGCCTCGCCCACTGCTGAAAGCCTGAGTCTGGGGAGCAGCATTTGAATCTCAGACCCCAAGCACTAGCTGGGCGGATCTAGGCTGGGGTGGAGAGGAATCTCAGAAGTCAAGTAACTGGCTGGGAAAATGCCCAGAAAAGGGAAGAAAAATGAGACCATAGAAGGCTACTTTCTTGGTGAACAGATGTTTCCTCCTTTCATTTCTGATGAGGAGGAACAATGCTTACCATCAGGGAAAGACAGAGAAGTCAAGGCCTCTGTATCCCAAATATCTGAAATAGATATCCAATGCACTCAGGCCATGGAAGAGCTCAAAAAGGATTTTGAAAATCAGGTTAGACAGGTGGAGGAAAAACTGGGAAGAGAAATGAGAGAGATGCAAGAAAAGCATGAAAAATGGGTCAATACCCTGCTAAAGGAGACCCAAAAAAATGCTGAAGAAAATAACACCTTGGAAAGCAAGCACAAAGTTTGTGAACTGGTGGTAGATGGAGTTCCTTGACTCAACAGCAGAGATAAATTGGTTCAACAACTTTCTGATCATTACTATCAATCTAGGCATAAATAAGGACATATAAGCTTGCCAAATGTGATTGTCACTGTTGTGATAGAGATCTAGCAAAGATTCACACATAAGAGATAGTCCCCACAAATGGTTAGGTTCCTTAAATATTCCTGTTTGTGAATGAAGTTGTACTGAATACATTAACCCCTAAAACACTGTAGAGCCTCCTAAGTAAGCTTCACAGTTACTTTAAAGATTTTAACCCAACCATTCACATAGAAAAAACCAAGTGGATGAAGAATACCTACTGTCTAGATTATTATATACAGCTCTACTATGTATGAATGATAGAAATCGAAAATGACAATCTGATTGAGGCCAGAATTTAACAGAAGATGAAATGGTAAGTTTCTCTTAATGACTTCAAGCTTTTCCTAGAAACAGACCCACCATTTTCATACAAACATCCTTCTCTTTCTATTTTATAGCTATGAGTAATGAAAAGCTGTTTTTTCCAGTTAACTGAAACTAAGATTCATCCAAAGAAATATATAGAGACATATGATAGGTATGAGAAGACCACAACATAACACCAAAAAAAAGGAATTGGGAAGAAACAATGATATACAGAATGTCAAAGAGATTTATAAGCAAGGAATGATGACATGAAAAGAGTGAGGGATAAATTATGGACAGCCTGTGTACTCCATTGGTAATCTCATGACATTAGAAGAAAGTGAGAAATACCCAAACACATTTGGTAGAAACTTGTGGCAAATATAGGAAAATATGGATAAAAGTCACATAGGAGACGGGTAGGCATGGGCATTCTACATCATTAGAGAAAATATCCATATGGATCAGATCAAAGGTACATTTGAATGTTTGGCTTTAACCTTGGTTACCATATTCTCTGATAGGAAAAGAGATCTAATGTTTATAGGCTGCTAGCTTCTGAGATCCTTTGGCCTCCTTTTGTGGCCATGGCTTTTCATTGCTTAGACATCTAAAAAATTATTATTTATTAAGAATCATCAATGCAAACATTCAAACATAAACAACATAAAAGGCTGTATGCAAAGCAGTAAGTATAGCTTGTTTTAAAGTGTATGTTAAATTTAACAAATTAGTAACAAAATGTTTCTGTCTCCTTTTGAATTTCTTTTTGTATCCTTTAATGTTTTTGTGATAATATTCCACTTACCTCCCAGACTTAGTGTAAGGAAAGTGCTTTGTAAACCTTAATACAATGTACACAATATATCAGTGCATCTTTATTTTAAGGTCTCTAAAATTGAGTTGTAGAAATACATTGGTATTTATGTCAACTCTTCAAGAAAACTGAGAAACCTGGCAAATTTCTAACTCAGATCCTAATTATCTGGATAATCTCAATCCTCCTGGATTCAGTTATAAATTGATGAAATGTTTTAAATTCCTAAAACTGGAGATTCAACAAAGCAGAATAAAAATGTGAGCACTGACAGAATCTATTTTCTTACATAAAACATTGTTTCTGAGTAAAAGTATATTTGCTTACTCCCTTAGGGAGACAGTGCAGATCTTTCACTGAAATTGATGAAGAAACAATTGGAGAAGCCTAGCAGCAGCAAAACAGAACTCTCTGGCAATTGTGTTCCTTCCTCATTGGAGGCAAACCATGATCATCTCTGAACATTTGTCAAGTAGGTGGGTAAAACAGTGTTTGCATCACTAAGGCTACATGCCATCTAAACAAAGACTGAAGTTTATAATCTTGGGGTGAGATGGATTTTACTCATGCTGGAAGCATGCCTGAGGTGGAAAACACTTTCTGCTGGTGGTTTTTCAGAATCATTCTAAAATAAACAGTCCTGAGTCCCACATTATCTTCACTCAGCATGAAACAACCTGGTGGCTATAGCTAGTCAAAAGAAAGAAAAGCTTTTTATAAATACTCTCATCTGTTTATTATAGTGGCGAAGAGGTCAAACAAAGCAAACCTATTTGGGCTGGTTTTTTGTTTTATTTTGTTTTGCTTTTGAAAAATACCATAGTATAACTCTTTTATAAAGATGGTGTCCTAAAAAAAAAAGAATTTATTTTGAATACTTCAATGGATCTATGATGGCCCCTTGAGTAGTTGTGCTATCCAGATATGTGAGATGCACAAATTTAGAGACATCTCCACTCTCAATATTTGCGTGGACTACTTGTGCTTGTCTTGTGGTAGGGCCTTCTGAACTCATAGTGGTCTGAGTTGACACAGTTGGACACACTGTACCTTTATCCCAATATTGTAATGTCATTTTGGTCCTATTTGAGAAGAACAACATTCATTCAACCATGTAGATTGCAACTCTTCTTTGTCTTCTCATCTTAGGAAATTATTTTAATATTTCATGGGTATCAGTTTCCACAGCTAGGTGTATATGTATACCCCAAGGATGACAATATCAATGTGAAGAAGAAGGGCCAAAACAATTATAACGACTAATTAACAAGTATTTTTTAAAGACTTCCTGTGCTGTCAGTAATTGTCCTAAGTCCTGAAGATACAAAGAAAGGTGAATCCTCAGGGAGCTCACATTTTAATGGAGCAGACATGTAAATATGTGTCTGTGTGTGTCTATATATATGTGTGTGTGTGTACATATATATACACATATACATATATATGTATAAAATCAATACAGTGTAAATGTAAGGTAATCTCAGAGGAAAGGTCCTGAAGGGAGTATAGTGGTGGACAACTGAGAAAGGTATATTTGGAAGTGCTTCTTGAGGGAAACCAGTGAAGCCAGGAATTGGAGGTAAACAGCAAAATTCATAAAATATGTAGGAGTTTAAGAAGACTAAAAAAGCAAAACATCCCAGGTTGTAAAAGGCTTTAAGTACCAGAAGATATTTTACCCTGAAGATAGTAGGATCTCACTTTAAACAGAAAAGACAACTCCAAAACATCTATAAGCAAAGACTCAAAGAAAAAACACAGTTTAAGCACAAATTCAGCTAGAATCTGTATAAGAGATGAATCAAGAGGTTTTTTTAAGTCAAATTGATTTTGTAAATAAAATCAGAGTATGAAAGGAAACAATTTGACTTTTGCCTTTTTTATTATTTCTTACTATCTTATGAAGCTATCAGCTTCTATTTGGTTCATTCTAATTTTCAAGGGTCTGTTTCTTAGGCAAGATGTTAATTCTCTTTCCAATTCTTTACATGTATTGTTGCTGCATCATTTCAGTCATGTCTAACTCTTCGTGACCCCATTTGGGGTTTGCCATTTCCTTTTCCAAATCATTTTACAGATGAAGAAACTGATTGAGGCAAAGGGAGTTACATGACTTGCCCAGGTTCACATGGTTAGTAAGTTTCTGAAGCTGGATTAGGATTCATGAAGATGAGTTCAACTGACTGATTTCAAATCCAGTGCTCTATTCCCTGCGCCATCAGGCTGCCCTCCTTTCTTTAACGAGTTCTTATTTATTTTCCAATTTTTTTCTCCTAACCTTACTTCCTGACTTTAGACTTTGTGTTATGGATTAGACTTCACCCTGGTTATAACTGCTTTGAGTAGGCTGAAACATTGCTGTTTCCAGGCCTGAGATTTCTCTGAGAGCCTAGAATAATATATTCTACCAATATTGAAATTCCTTATTATATTCTTATTTATATTTATATTTTAGTTATTTCATTTGTTTAAATTTATTTATTTATTTTTATATTTATTACAAATTATTTATTTTATAAATTTTTATATTATATAAGATATATAATATAAATTATATAATAATATAATAAAGAATATATATGTAATAAAATTATGTATAAAATTTTACAAATTGCTTGTTTATTATAAATTACTGTTTATTTATTTATATTAAGATTTCTTTACTTTACACTGCACTTAGCAACGCCTGGCCTTAACATGAAGTCCGAAGTCAGGAAGGAAGGATGGAAGAATGAACAAAAATATAAAAAATAAAGAGCTATCAAGATAACAAGTTAATGACTTCATAAGATAACAAGAAATAAATAAAAGGATAAAATGTTTTCCATTTTGAAAAAAAGACAAACCCTAGAACATCGATCAAGGAAAATAGTTTATAAATCATCGGAGACCTGAAAGTCACTACCCAGAAAAGAACCTAGACGTCCCATTTTAAGAAATCTGACAAGATCTCTTGGAACCAAAGGACAAGGTGAAAACAGGAAGACTGCTAACTGGTCAGTCATCTCCCAAACAAAAACTCTCAAGAACATCATAGCCAAAATCCACAGCTTCCAGGTCAAGGAAAAAGTAGTATAACTCAACAGAGAGAAAAAAATTTAAGTGCTAACATATGGACTCAGATTTTTCTTGACTCCGGGCTCATTGCTGAGAGTCATGGGATAACATAAACTGAGGAATGAAAATTGAATTTGCCCAAAGAGCAATGAAAAGGCATAGGATGAAAAGAAATAGGTTGTTTCACATTGCCAATGAGGAAGTATGTAGGATAAAATATAAAGGATATCATGAAAAACGTATGACCCAAAGAGAGGGGTTAGTGAAGGAAGGCTAACCACAGGACAATGTAGGCACTTCCTGGGCACCATTCCAGTGGCCAGGGATCTAGAATTTCCATAGTATGTTGAATGAATTTCTAGGACATAGAAAAATGTCAGTCAATGACTAGCACAGTGCCTGGCACATGGTACTATTGACTAGCTTATTGGATAAGAAGGCACAGGTAAGTTGTGATCTACAACACTGAAGGGAATCATATATGTCAATGAGATTAAAGACACATCAAGTTTTTGAAGTATCATGGGTCATCATGGCCAATAATTAGTCAACTGGTCACCAATTTTCTTATAGCTCCATAGGTAGGTTGGTTCTTGGAAAGACATAGTCCATCTCCAGACTCAGGCACAAAACTTCTCCTGTTTAAGAAAATCTAACCAAATCTGTGTTCTGCTAACAGCTTTTACACATTCAGGGTTACTGAAGCACCAGGGTTACTGGCATCAGAGTAGGATTTTCATGAAGTAAGGAAAAGATAGTTATATCAGGTTTTTTTTATACTGTTTGGAGAACATATCTTGACCTATAGTTTATTCAAATTCCAGTTATAAATGGTCACAACATATTTACACAATATTTTTAGATTTGTTTTCCTATTTATGTTCTTATAGGATGGGCTTCCCCATAAACACACCAACCAATGAATGAATGAGTTGAATGAATGAATAAAAACATTAATAAATATTTATAGAGACATGATGGAGACTATCAGTTTCTTTCCTGTACTCCCAGGGTCTTACTGCAGTGACCTGAAGTGAAGAAATTGACCTCTTCCATCTTCCCCCTTGAAGCTGGAAGCCAGAAGTGCCCAACGTGATTTGAACTCCAAAATGACTTGGAAAAGATGGAAGTACTCTCCTCTCTCTGGATTTCTTCAGTTCCTAGAATCCTCCACCCAAAAGGGTGCTCATTTTCACCAGTGAGGAAAAAGACCTATACCAACGGGTTTGGGAGATAAACTATAGGTCAGGTGTGCCAAGCATTGTGCTAAGTGTTAGAGATAGAAATACAAAATTGAAGACAGTTCATGTCCTCAGGGAACTGACATTCTGAGGGTGGGGGGAGACAATACAACATATATGTAGTGAGGTTGTGGCCATGAAGAGATATTGTGTGAAAAGTTACCAAAATGGTGAGTGGAATTACAGAGGGGGCAGATTAACATGTCTTTTCCTGGCATTGATGAAAGAGTTGATTTGATTATGGTTCCAGGAACAAATGTACATATAGGGAACAGATGTCAACTTATGAGTTTGTAGGGGAGTGAAGTCAAGCATGGCTGGAGCGAATCAGTAATAGGTGACTGAGATAACCACAAATCAGCAATCCCTCCTCAGGGTAAGAGTTTGGGGCATGAAAGGGTTAAGTTATCTAAGGCTTAGTTTCTGGTCTGGCATGGCAGCTGGTAAGATGAACTAAGTTAGGGGATGCAGCTCAGAAATGGACTGATGATTATGGCAAAGTCAGCTTCAGGTAAACCTAAGTTTGCTTCAAATAATCCAAAATAGATACTGAAGAAACAGACAATGTACTAAAATTCTACCTGTGTTGAAATTTCTTTTTATATTCCAAGTATTTAAGATTCCTTTACTTTACATTGCACTCCATTTAAAAAAAAAAGGAAAAAAGAAAGTTACCTCTCAAAAATGGCAATTTGAGATTTTCTTAACAATTTGACAAACTAAAATAAAATAGATGATTCATTATTTCCTATCTTGACAAATTAACATCTTGGGGAGGAGGCATAGAAATAGCAGTAGTCATAGTAGTAGTAGTAGCAGCAGCAGGAGGGGCAGTGGTGGCAGTAATGATGGCGGTAGCAATAGTGGTTGGCATTTATATAAAGAACATTAAGATTTGCAAAGTGCTTTACAAACATTATTTTATCCTTACCACAACCTTGGGAGGAAACTGAGGTGCAGAGGATAAGTGATTTGCCTAGGGTTCACATAACTACTTTCCGAAAAAGGATTTGATCTCATCTTTCTCCATCATAACCTTAAGAGCAGGCTAAATGATTGATGGGGACACTATAACAACATTAATTTTTTCAAGTATAGGTTGAACTACTAACCTCTCCAGTCTCAACTCCGAGTGTCTATGATTCTTAATTATTGCCAATTTTAAAAAAAATAATCTCTGGCAGAACATGTCAATGACAGCAGAAGTTAATTCTTAGCCAATATCGTTACATGCCTTCTAGCAGAGTATAATTTAACCTAATATAATATTAGGTTATTCAGTATTAGGAGATACAATATCTTTGCCAAGAAAAACTCAAATATGATTATGAAGAATCAGATATGACTAAACAACCACCATCACAACACAAAATACAATCTCTGGGAAAAATTATTCTTATGAAAATTATTGTTCACTTCAACTGTAACTCTCACTTTAAGGTAAAAGAAATCTAGGCAAATATTTTTAAAATGACAATTCTGATAAATGTTCATCTAATAAATTTTGTTCTCTATTAAACACAGAATCTTGATTTAATTTTTTAAAATGATTTTCACATTTACCTGGTAACTACTTTGGATTGTGGTAATATACCAAGCAGGACAGGATAAACAAATCCAAATATCTTCCTTTTAAAGTTATTTTCTCATCTGTGGCAGGGTGGATTTCTAGCAATATGCTCCTCAAACAAAGCTGAATCATGCTTTTCTTTTCCTCTAAGGTACTTAGTTTTATGAAGATTGTTCATATAGTAAGTGATGAAAGTCAATTAGAAAATGGCAAATATTAAGAATTAGTCGTTCAAGATACCAAAGGAGTATAGGAAAAGGCAAATAATTAGAAGTAGATATATGGAAAGCATAACTTAGTAAGGTGTCAAAAGAAAGTAAATCCAACCAGAGAAACATTAAGTTCTTGAAAAAAGTTTCATTACATCTATCATTCATCTCTGTGAACCCCAAAATTCTCTGCATCAGTATCAAGTGTACACATTTTAATCAAAACTGTTGTAATCCCAATCCCAAAGCCCACTGGTCTGGGCTTCTCTTCTCATTGGTGGAGATGAAAACATTGCTGCCTGCAGGGTAGGAAGAACTGGAGAAAGCCAGAGAGAGGAGAGCTCTTCTATTTTTTTTAAGTCATCTTTGAGTTCTCTTCAAGTTTTGGGTCCCTTGGGGATCTTCTGACTTCTAGTTTCAGGAGAAATGAAAGAAGTCAACTCCACTTCAAGTTGCTGAAGGTGGTAGTTGCTGTTTGTCTTTCGTTCTCAAAGTGGACCATGATATCAGGGAGGTGATGCCATGACATGCAAGTGAATTGGATTTAAGTGAGGAAGGGCTGGGCAAAGTCAGCAGCCTCACTTTCTCCTTCAAAGGAAGATTCTGGGAAGACACAAAGGGATTGGTAGTCTCCATCATGTTCCTATCCCAGAAGACTTCAGGGAACTTTTCCAGTGTGAGATCTATACTCTCTCTTGGTTATCTTACTCTCTGTGAGAAATAGCTCCTTCTACTGTGTTGCCTGGTATACATTCTCCTATCTATTCCTTTTATGATTTCTGTTTTGCTATGATTTAGATAAATGGGTTTCTTTGTTATTCCCTATGTGTTCATTGTGGAACTGGTGGGAAAGGGATCAAGCCCTGGATATAAGGCTTGGGGTCCTCCTTTCTCCCAAAAATGACAAAAATCAGAACTTAGATTGAACCCAATCACATCATGTAGACTGACAACATTTAAGGGAGCAGATATAATTCTAGTTTATTTGCAGTGTCCTCCAACTCCTTCCTACTTCCCCTCCTAGCAGGAATTAAAGCATCCCTTGGAGAAAAATGCAGGTAGACGAGGCTAGAGATGTCTAGCCTGCTTCCCTTTGAGCCACACAGACACCCCCATGCTACCTGCAGGGGACAGCCCTCTCTTCAGGTGGATAACCCTTGCTCTGCATGGGGCCTTACCACACCATGTCCAAAAATTCTTATAATTTTTTTTTAACTTCAGAAATAATTTTCTAAAATTCACTTTTGTCCCCTACCATACCTCCGACTTCAGTGCTCTCTATTTCCTCTAGGATGAAATATCAAGTCCCCTGTTGTTATTTATATAAACTTGCTTCTTCCTACTTTCTAGTCGCCTTACACTGTGCTCCCGTTTACAAACTATGTGACTCAGTTAATGCAGCCACACTGGACTTTCTATTCTTGTACACTCCAAACTGCCTAGAATGTTCTCCCTCCTCTTACCTACAGCTCTTGGTTTTCCCTTTTTTCTTGAATTCTGCTCAAATGCCACTTTTTTGTAGAAGGCCTCTTCCAACTCCGTCCCCTTACTTCAGTTGCTGTTGCCTTCCCTTCTATCACATTTCATCTACTCTGTACGTATCTTGCATATATCTTGGTTATTTACATGTTATTTCCTCCATCAGAATACAAGTTCCTTGAGGATGAGGGCTATTTTTGCCTTTTTCTGTTATCTCCAGGGCTTAAACCCAGGGCCTGGCACGTAGTAAATAATAAATGCTCAGGGACTGATAATAAAAGGTTAATTCAAATACTTGGCCCACTACTTTTAAGAGTAAATGCATATAAGCTAAACATATCTGCTGTATCTCCTAAATACTAGTTTGTATTATTGGTTGGATGTATACTTTATATGACTATTTTTAAATATTTAAAAGACATATAAGCCTTAACAGAGAATGACCTATGATGAAAAATGGATCTTAATATGATGTTTGACATAGGTGCTTAATAAATGCTAAAAAAAATTTTAAAGTCTGATATAAAATGTCTTAGTTTATATTCTACTCTGATTTAATAATGAGCATGAATATAAACAATGGAGAGAGCACTGGGCCAATAAGCAGGAAGACAAGTTCAAATCTGAGGGAGAGGTCACTTATCCTCCGTGACCCCAGGGGTAAGTCATTTAATCTGTTTGCCTCAATTTCCTCAACTGTAAAAATAACTGTTATTGTAAGGTTATTGTAAGGATCAAATGAATAATCTGTAAAGCTCTTAGCAAATATAGTAGGTCATATATAAATGTTTATTCCCTTCCACTTCTTTTCCCAAGTGAACTACCCATTTACATGTGTACAATGTGTTTTCTGCTACATCTCTAATGATTTAAGTACATTTTAAGGTGAGCACCCTATTCCTAAATGAAAAAAAGAGATGGATTTTTCCTAACCCAGGTCAAATACTTAACTCCAACAACTTGAATACAAATGTCTTCCTAAATCGTTCAGCCACATTCTGTCCTGAAAAGTTTTTCAGAACATTGTCAACTCTGAAATGAGGAAGAGAGGGGATTACTTTTATGATTTTTTTAATGTCTCAGAAATTAACTGAATTCCATTTGCAAAATGTGTTGACATCTTCAATGACTGGTTTCAAGCCAACTCATTACTACTGAATATTCCCCTTGGGGTAAATACTTTGTTCAAGTCCACAATTCATGGTGAAAATTAAATATAACTCCCTGGTAGAAATGTTTTGAAGCCAGGTATGTTTCATGTCTCAATGAACAAATATTTTAGGCCTTCCAAGGCTCTCTTCAGTAAGTATGAAGATGCTCACACAATGTTAACCCTTGTGTAAAAAAATAGTAACAATCCAATCATCCTCAAAATTGTAATAAAGTTCAGTTATAGGAAAACATATCTGTTCACATTATGTTGCAGTCATGTGTGACTTGATATTGCTGAAATAGATTCTTTATTTCTGAAACATTCCAAAACAGCAGTATACACAGTAACAAATATTAGGTCATATGCCATAAGAAAGCATTCATTAGTGCAATTGGATTCTGTAAAAGGTCTATCAAAAAGATTTATTTGCATTAAAATGCATTCTTTTTTTTCCAGAAGCAAATGTTAGTAAAACATTACAGTTTCATCCTTTGTAACAAAGTATTGAAATCCCATAGTTCCTGTAGAGACCATTGCACATGGTAAATGCAATGCGCATTTCCGCCTCTGAGATTCTGTGATGTGATCCATAAATACCAAACAAGATGTGACAATAAATTAACATTTAAGGAAACAATAACAAGGCAAAAACCACTGGATTCCCTTGCTGTCTCAGCCATCTCTCCTGAACTCTTCAATTATTTTGTGCTCATCCTACAACAACAAAAACAAGATTATAGGTCTCCCAAACTGTATAGTGTGTTTCTGTTGATCTCTCCCCAGAGCTAAAAAAATAGTACCTTACCACAAAAATACTTTTTATGGCACAAAAATTTTAATTGTTCCCTAGTGGTTCAAATAGGTGTAAAAAGAAACAAGTGCAAAAAAATAAGATTCCTGTAAACTATAAAAATTAAAGTTTAAAGTGTATGTTAAAAGACCCAGTCATAGGCAATATTAAAATACAGACCATGTAATGGACAAAGGTGTTTAGAACGTGTAAGTACATTGAACAGGTAACCTTAAAAAAACGGATATGGCAAAGAAGTATTTAATATTGATACATTTTAACTCTCTCAAAAAGTAGTTCAGGTACATAGCAGTTCTATATAAAAAAAAAAAGATCTAGTTCTAAATGTCACAATACTGCAAATGTGGGTTTGAGAACATTGCAGTATCCCAGGCAAATACTGAAGTGCAAAATTTAGTCTCTGGCAATAGGTCCATTGAAAAACAACAGCCTGGTGAGTCCATTAAAATTTAAGGAGGGAAAGACATTAACGCCCATTGTACTGTCACCCAGCCAGCTGGGCAACGCAACCCTCATTTTCCACTTCTTTCCCAGTCTTCTAGAATATATCAATAGCAGCCATCTCTCCAATTTCCATCTCTCAGAGTGCTAAGTGAAGACAGAGGCTTTGGGGGCTGAAGAAAACTGGAAAGCAAAAGAAAAAGTGGCACATGGTTAATAAGTAACATAACCATCATCCCTTCTCACTTTTAATCCTAACGGTCCAACTGATCGCATCTTTTACACTGAAATCTTAATTCTTGGCTGGCTGGTTATTGTCCCTCATTCTCGAAGAGGACCAAAATGACACCAGTGTGCTGAGGTCAACGGAGAGTGTGTCTAACATTCTGATTGGAATTAATTCTTAATCCACTTGAAATCAAACCAGTGCTACTTTCTGAAGAACTTTGTTACCAAAGTACAGAATCATCCTAAATATCATTCCTAGTGCACTCTAGAGCCTTCAGGAAAGATTCACAATTATCAGAAGACCTGACGAAGAATCACTGACATTTAAGTTCTCCAACACCCCACCGTAGAGGAAGCAGTTCCACACTGCTAATAAACCTAGATGCACCAAAAATTCCTTGCAAGTCCTGGGACAAAGTCATTTAACTCCTCTGGGTCTCTCTACCATCTGGATGTTTAAATGAGACAACAGACGTCCAAGCATTTTAAAAAGCTGAAGTCTCGTACAAATGTAAAAATGTTATGAATGGCAACTGAACTTAACTCTACTAGACCTAAATGACAAGCGTTACAAAATTGAAACTCTGTGAAAAATGTGAAACATCACTCTGTGATGCCTTGTACCCGAGAGACGGCACTCAGATCTTCCCGCCATGCTGTCAATGCTTCACCATCAGGCTCCCGACAACCACTCCCAGATCTTGGTGCAAGTTCATCATACCTTATGGTCCCACACCAACCTCAACACATGATTATTTACCTATCATGCTGCTCTAACCGCCCATTTCCCACCCTGGAGCCCCTGTGTTTATATTGGTGAGTCCATCATATTCAGTCCCTTCTCCCTCCCATACCAACCACAATGTACTCTGGCTACCCTCCTGCCATGACACTGCTGGGAACCCAGAAATATAAGGGCACAGCACAGTGTTTGCCTAGAAAGAATCCAGGAACTCAAACCATCTTCCAGTCAAAGTAGCAAGATTTATTATAATGCCAATAGCTGAAATTCTTAGGGAACCTGCAACTTAATGAGGGTGAGACTGATACTTATATACAAAAAAGGGACAGTCAAAAGGTCTGGATGGGATTGAGAAGCGGCCTGGGGTAAGCCAAGTGAATACTGAAAGGAATGCAATAGTCTGGGATGGGCCAAAAGTGACTATGAGAGGACTATCAAGTATTCAGGTGGGCTGGAATGAGCCATATGCTTTGGGTGAGAAGCCAGTGATGGACTGCTGAAATGTATGGGAAAATTCAGGGACTGGGTTGCTTTCGAAGACATGATCTTTTAAAAAAAAAAAAAATGGTCTTTTCAGCTATTAGGGGTCTGGGTCCCATCACCCCATCAACAGTAAGCACTCATTCTCTACCCTGCAGCCCCAGCTTTCTCCAATACTACAACTGTAGGAAAGGGCATTGCCTATGATTCTATTCACCATTCCTGTGACTTCTCAACCCAAAACACCCCATCCACTCTAAGGGTAGTCTTGTATTCAAATGCAAACTCCCTGAGGGCAGAGACTGTGTGGCTTTTGGTATTTGTATTCCTATCACTTAGCACAGAAAAAGTACTTAATATTTTCTCGCATTCATTCATTGATTGCCAAAGACTTTTAGTTACAGATAAGAGAATGCCAGATATACTTTATTACTGAAATACAAATGATAAGGTACACAGAAGCAGCATAGATCTAATGCACTACATATCCTTTAAGGTCTTAAAAAGCAAAATATATGCCTTACATTTTACTCCAAATCAAAATGAAAGCTAAAATACCAATTAGGATATATAAGTATGTATGTATAGAAATATAGAGATATCTCTGTCTATACACACACACACACACATACGTGTGTATGTGCGTGTGCATGATGGCATATAGGCTCTGGGAACCCCCTTGAAGCTTTCCACTTGATCTGGTGTTCACCTGAAACCTTTCATTATCACTTTGTCCAACTGCCCCCAGCTACTTTCCACCCCTGATCCTATCAAAATGTCTATTCCCAAATCTGTCACCCTTAAACTAGCCTAGCCTTCCAGTCTGTTCCCATCAAGACCCTCCCTAAGTCCCTCCTCTAATTACCCCATACTATGAGACCACGCCTAAATTCCTCCCACAGTCCTTCTGTACATAAGTTCTCTCTTGCCTCCATGAAGGAACTTAGATTCAATCTAGCTCAGATTCAATCTGGCCTGCTTGTCTATACAAGTGTAGCAAATACTTAGGCTCTTTAAGAGTACCCTATATGGCAGATCTTAAATAAAAGATCTTTTCTTTGGCTGAAGGAAGGCTTGAGTCAAATTCATTCAGGTAGGGCCTGGTGTGTTGGTTATTTTGGGGTCCCAAGCACCCCTAACCTCAATGTACGTATGCATGCATGTATGTATGTATGTACATATGTATGTCTCTCTGATTTCCTTTAAGGCTCCCTTACATCTTACCTTCTGTAAGAGGCCTGTCTGCCCTATCTTAACGTGTGCCTTCCCTCTGAGATAATCTTAAATTTACCTTTTATACGTATGTTTCTTGAAATAGAACTCTAGAAAACCAGGCTTTGACAAAGCCTGTTGGGATTCAAACACAGCTACTTGACCCTTCCTTAAACCCAAATCACTATGGCTCTTACTGATTGGACAATAAGAGGTCAGGCCCAAGTCTTACTTAGTCATTGTTTGCTTTTTGATGGCTCAGACTGAACATACATAGCAATTCTTGCTGCTCTGGCAAGAAACCCTGATGGTCTTCCCCTTCAAGACTGATTTTTTTTTTTTGAGTAGACAAACTAGGTCATCTTTTGCCTCATTTATTATCTAGCCTTACATCACTGCATGGGTATTACCTCAGACAAACTGGGACCTGGGAAAGACCTTAATTTAAAAAGACCAGGTCTCCCGTTGCATCTGGGATGATCCCTAATCATCCTAACATATGTCTTGCCGCTGGACTCAGATGACCCTAAAGGAGAAAGTCAGGCTGATGACTTTGCATAGCACTGTCTCACATAAATCCCATTCACTTGCAAATCAAGACATCACTCTCTTGATGGTCATTGGTCCTCTTTGAGAATGAAGAGCAACACGTGTGCATGGGCGCATGCGCACGCACACACACACACACACACACACACACACACACACACACACACACACACACCTCGTAGGTAGATGTTTGCATGTGACCTTCCTCACTACACTGTGAGTTACTTGAGAGTAATGAATGTATTTTTTGTCTGTCTTTTTATCCCGGAATTCCCTATGCCCAGTACACAGCACATGACATTGGAGTATAGCAGAAGCTTGTTAAATATCTGTTGACTTCTCTTCCTTGTACTGTGTAATGGTATTCACTTTGGGGATGATCTTTGAGCCAGGTTTAACTCTATATCACTAGGTCACTAATGTCCTCAAAATTAACACTGCTATAATGATTATTTTATGCTGGGAAATCTATCAAGTACACTCAGTCATTTAGCAAGAAAATGAATTCTGGACCCCAAATGGGACTAAAACAAGACAGATGGGGCCCATGCACAGCCAAGGGAAAGGTAAACATGCCAATGAAATAAGAATGTCTTCTAAAAGGCATTGTCTCAGCAATCTCACAAACACAATCAAACCAGTGAAAAACTGGATTTATATACACACACTACAGCTAGTCTGAGGGTTATATCAGGTTTTCCTAAAGGAACCTCTGCTAGGAGGGACCTATTAGAAGCCAAGGTCGGGTATAATAACTGACCTGGGCCATATCTACAAAATGTTAGCCAAGGGGCAGGAAAGAAAAGGGAGTCTCCAAACTGGGATAACCAAATTTCCTCCAACAGAATTCATATTTTGGTACAAGGGTCATTTTGTGAGCCTGCCGTGAGACAGAAAGCTGAACTTAGAGGGAATGTGTTAGTCTAGAAACATCCATATTTTGACCCAGCCAGCTTCCACCGTGATTTTCTGATTGAGCCTGATGTCACCACCCCGTCAAAAGCTGTCAGGACTTAGGCCTGTTACAAACGAAAGCAGATCAGACTCACTTCTAAACTGCCTAGATTTTGCCCACTCTTCACTTTATAAAGAGGAAATACAAGTAACTCATTTCTATACCTAAGATTATCAAATACTTGGACAACATAATAGATTTCCTTCCAGTAGCTTCTGCCAGAGTGCATTTTAAGGTTACATAATGGCATATATTTTGTAAATTTCTAGCACATCTGCTCTCAAAAAATAACTGAAGAGGAAGCGTGCCATTTGAAAAACAGTCATGTGGCCCAAGCATGTTTCTGATGGAAGTCACCCAAATATGATCAGACAATACAGCCCTAATCTCTTTTCTGAACTCCAGTACCACACTGCCTTCTGGAATGCTGAACTGAATGTTCCATAAGCATCGCAAATTCATTATACCAAAAGAGAACTCATTAGCTTCTCCCCCATGCTCACCCTCTTCCCAACTTTCCTATTACTGCAGAGGGTACCACCATCCCATCATCCCCAGGCTCCCAACCTCAATGTCATCCTTGACTCAATCACCCACCACTCAGCCACATAGTCAATATGCTGTCCCATCTTACCATTTCTCCATCTCCAGTCACACAGCTGCCACCATCGTGCAAGTCCTCATCACCTCACCCCTTAACTACTGTAAAAGCCTTCTTTCTGGCTGGTCTCCCTATGTCAATTTTTTCCCCATCCTCTACTTAGCTGCCAAAGTGATTTTCCTAAAGCACAGGTCTAACCACATCATCGCCCATTCAAACTGTGCTATCAAATAGAAAATTCTATTTAACACATACAATCCTTCACAATTGGGTCCCTTCCTACTTTTCTAGTCTTCTTACAGTTTACACACACACACACACACACACTTTTCACTGATTTAGCTGATGTTCCTTACGCCAAACAATTTTCTGACTTCCCGACTTTGCACTGGCCATCCATTCACATACCTGGAAGACTCTTCCCTCCCCACCTAGGCCTCTTAACTTCTCTAGCTGCTTTCAACACTCAGCTTACATACCATCTGCAGATGAACTTTCTAATCTAAGCCCCAACCCCAACCCTATGCACAGATAGGGCTTTCCCTCTGAGATAATCTTCCATTGCCACTGTATTCGGCTCATATATACGTATTTATATGTTGTCTGCTCCATTAGGCTGTGAATTCCTTGAGGCTAAGGACCATGTTTTTGCTTTCTTTTTATCCCCAGCACTCAACACAGTATCTGGCACAGAGTAAGCATTTAAAAAACGTTGTTAACTGACATTTGATATAGAGATATGCTAAGCTGAACAATGTTATTATGTCTATCACTTTCTGTCACAAAGGTTGTGACTTGCACAAAGCTACACAATGAAATGGCTGAACCAAGATTTAATCCACAACCATTAAATGCTATAATGTTCTCCATAGTCTTTGGTCTCTAATTGTATATTCCTTATTGTATATAAAGGGATATTGTTTTCTTGTTAAAATTTTGTAACTTCAAGTGTCCACCTTCCTAACTCTGAGGAATGCAAATTAATTGATATCATTTATTCACTGTTTACCAAAAAATATAAACATTTTTATATATCCAGAGAATTAAAGTCTGAAGCCATAGGGTCTAGTGCCAGTTTTGTCATTTTCTAACTGCAAAACTTTGGACTGATCATTTAACTTGTCTGTGCCTCAGTTTCTTCCTATGCAAAAAAAAAAAAAAAAAAAGGATAACATTTGTACCACCTGTACTTTAAAAGCTTATGATGCAGAAAGCATTGTTTTTTTTTTTTCTTTAAGTCAGTTACTATTATCAGCTATAAATTTGCTTTGGGTTTGCACCTAGGAGTTCACTGGTAAAGCAACTCCTACCAGTATAGATGAACAACTGTTTTGCAATTTATAGTCAGAGATTCACCAAGGACACTAAGAGGTTAAGTACTCAAGGTCACACATCTCATGTGTCAGAGGTAGCACTAGTGTTGGAGACTGGAGACTGAATTGTCAGTTACTCTTTTCTCCCTCTTCTTAGTTGTTAAGGGCACAATGGACCAAAGCCCTTCCTGGGGGGAAGAGAGTACTAGGAAGTCCTGACCTGCCCACGTGGCTCTGCCAGCCCAGCGCTAGAAAGACTTCCTGGTCTGAGACTAAGCAGCCACCAACCAACCAGAAGGGAATACGACCTGGGATAGGGAATCATGCCCTTTTTTGGTTTGGTTTGGAGGGGCTCACACCAATGAGATGAAAAACTCCACCCCCAGGATATGACTTTGTAGTGATTGCTTATATAAACCCTCCCCTGGTGCAATAAAGTGAGACTGCCTGTTACCAACTATGCCTCGGTCTCCTTCCTCTCCGTGATCCTGTCCCCGGACCTCGTGGCCTTCCAAGGTCCCCCGGGTCCCCCTCGAGCCCAGCTCCCCCGGCACTCTCCAGCGTCCCTGACCCACGATTGTTGACCTGCGGGACGGGTCAATTGGCGCCCAAACGTGGGGCAGTACGAACACTGGACAGTGACCCGATAGACGCCCCAACTCGTCCGGACCCCTGAGAATTCATTAAGGTAAGTGTTCGCGTCTATCGACACCATGGGATCTCAATTGTCCAAAGAACAGACTTTTGTTAAGGACTTAAAACATAATTTCAAAGAGAGAGGAATAAGGGTTAAGAAGAAAGACTTCTATGATTTTTCTGGCACTCAGCACATATCTGTGGTGTAGTAAAAAGTTGCAGGAATAAGTCTAAAAGAGCAGTCTTGTATGGGAGAAAGTCTAGACAGGGAATCTTATGCAAGGCTTAGTTACACAGAGATAGAAATTAAGCCAGAGTTATAATGTGTACAGAGGATTTCTGACAATTTTTTCTCAGTATTTTGGATTCTTTTATTATCTGTATATGTGTTCTGTCTTTACATGTTCTGTGTGCGTGTGTTTGTGAGTTATTACGGTCAGCTCCATGGTGGCTGGACCTTGGAAAGTTATCTCTTTTCCTCCCCCTCCTCCCTTCTCTCTGATGACTGCAGCATCGGGGAGAAGTATGGGAGAGAGAAAGAGAGGAACTAATCTTATATTATTTAGTTTATGTGATTGGAAGGTGTAGTCTTGGATGGGAAATGCAGGGACATAGTGTCTGTGCAGTTTTAAAGGGGGCTTTAATCAAAGCCCATTAGGAAAACAACATGGATATGAAGTTTAAGGAAAGCATAAAAGTTTTGGGTATTATTTGAAAGTTTTTGGTTAAACTCTCTCTCGCTTCACCCTCCAATTCTGGCCAAATTGAGGGTGGAGAGAGACAGAGATCTGGTGCAGGCTGATCGGCATTTTCATTATCTCATGCCTCACCTAAAAGAAAAGTATTTTGTATAATGAGAAGTAACCAAAAGGTAGTTATTCTGTTCACATTTTAAGTGAAACGTGTCACTCCTAATTGGATGTTTAAAACAGATCAGGATTTGTTATATTATTTGGCACTAGGCAAATTGGAAATATGCATAAATCTTAAAGGGACACCTCAGCAGAGATAAAGCTTTTGAAACTCTCCAGCAGAATGGAATAGACTTGGCGCCACTGGGCAGTTGTCCAGAAGTCTCCCTCCCTTCAGCTGAGGAATTCAAAAACTCTCTCATTCAAAGAAGTTCTTAAGGAGTGGACACAGAAATAAAATTTACTTGAGTAAAGGATGGAACCATTAAGATTTTTGCCCTGCAGTCCCAACTATCATTCAGCTGGGTCTACAGTGAATTGTAACTCTTATCATTCCAGATTAGATCAAAGGAAGAGAATGCTAAAGAATAGTAGGAAATTTAATTTACCCTTCCCAGAGGGTAGGGGTTGGGTCACAGCAGTATGAGATCACAAGCCAACCAGCCCTTACATTTAGTAAGCCCAATCTTCTATTAATAATATTTATATGTGATGGTTTGGAAATGTAATTAGTGACACCTAAGTTTCACTCTTGGTGTTACTGTTGTGTTTCTAAAGTGTTATAGTCTTGTATTGTAAAAATTGAGTAACCCCTGCAATTCAGAAAGTGTTAGAGAAAGTAATTTCTAAATGTGAATATTGTTGAAACCAAAAGATGTTGGGAAAACTGTAAAACCAGTTATGTTATTTTAAATTTTACCAGTCCTGCTAACCTTGTCTTAGAATGTTTTGATTTTTGTAATTGTCACTTAGAAAACCAGGTATTTTCACCTTTGCCTATTACAGAAGTTTCAGCTCAAACAATTTGGCTATCACTTTAGAAGTTGTAAGATTGTTAAGTTATTTGGAGTTACTGTTTTAATGCTAAACCTAAAACTGTTAATTGATTACTGTATGTAGAAAGAAAGGAATTGAATGAAAACTATTTTGATGTGCCCATTCAGAACAGACCTCCTGTATGCTTGAGGGTTGGCCAGCATGGGTGCGGTACTGATCCCCTTTATTTTGTAAAATTGTGAAGGCCTTTAGGAAACCATCCCAGTAGGTAGTCATCAGTCCTGAGAAAGAAACTTTGATTGGCTTATGCAAATTATAAACAATGAATAGGACTTGATTAGAAGTTGTAATATATAGAGAGGATTTTTTGCAATTGGCTTTTACATTTGAACAAGTTTTAAACTTGAAAAGGAAAGATCTTAATGGAATTCCCTTATGCATATGAGTCCTAGTAAATCATTATTGCTTACTTATAGCTCCATGAGAATAGGAATGACTATCTGGCTCTCAGCTGATGAAGGAATTGTTATTAAAGGTGAAAGACGTGAGACCACAAATATTTTTGTTTTTGAGTTTGAATTTGAGTATAGTTGGTTGCATTAAATCAGTATCAGAGGAATACCACAAGCTACTCAAAGGGAATGTTTTCCACCTGACTACTCCTGAGTCTGGCTATGAAACAGATACTATATAATTGGAGAATTTGTATCTGAATTCAAAGTCAAGGATGTTTTATTCTGTCCTATTTGCTATGTCACATGTCCCTGCTTTCTCTTTCTATAGCAAATTTTATGATCAATAAATAGTAAGTGACCAACAAAACACGTGAGCCCCAATCTAAGTAAACTCACCTAAGACTCACCTAAGATGATGTCCCCATTGTTTAAAAGAATTTTATAAGCAGTAGTGTTTTTCTGTAATCAGTCTCTTACTGTTATCAATGTGAGAGTATATATTGCACCTTTTTGACTAAAGAGCATTTTGTGGGATGCATCTAATATTCTGTGATAATTAAGAATTTGGTTTGTTGTAATACTTCCGGCATTCATATCCTAAGGACATTTTCATACCAACTAAGCTTTAATGGATTTTAATTTTAAGGGTTTATTTTTGTTTCAAAGTAAAAAGAGAACTATCATTTTAAAGGTCTTCAGCAAATTTTCTTTATGAAAGTTTAGTGACTGTTAACAACAGGACAAATTTTAAACAGTTTTAAATTTTCATTTTCAAGACAATGTATTGATAAATTAATATGTAATGGTTTATGAAGCAGGAAAGATCTTGCTCTTTTAATCTGAACTTGTAGTCATTCCTTGGCTTAAGCAAAAGTTAAATTTAGTATTTGAACTTATTAACAACTTAATTTCTAAAAAGTTTTCTTTTTCAGAGTAAATGTAATCAGAGAAGGAGAAACTAGCCTGTGAAACAATGATGTAAGGTGGTAAGGCTTAAGTTTGAAGTCACCTATCATAGATTCTACAAAGGTTACAACTTTATATGACTTTCAGAAATTGATAGGAGTAATTCAGTGGTGTAGGCCACAGTTGGGAGTTACAACTGATCAAATGAAACCATTATATGATTTATTGAAAGGTCCTTCTCAATTAAACTCATGCAGAGAATGGACATGTTTGAAATTAGTGCAGAAAAAGATTATGGGGTGTACTATTAGCAGGATATTAGAATCACAGGACTTGAAAGTAACAATTTTATTCACTGAAAAAATACCCACTGGAGTTTTACATCAAAAACAAGGGATTATTGAGTGGGTACATTTGGCTCAGATAAAGAACAGAGCTTGTGTGCCTTATGCTGTGCTGGTAGCCCAAGTCATACATAAGGCAGTGAAGAGAGTAAGGATGTTAATAGGACAGAAACCTCACACAATATATACTATGTATACAAGTCAACAAATAGAGAACTGCATACAAGAGTTTGTGGAATGGCAGATATTGATTAATCAGAATTTCCAACACGGGTTCCCAATTCCTTCTGGGTGGCAATTTGCCACGTGGCCATGGTCTTGGCCGACAAATGCTCTTCCTCACCGGTAGAGGGAGTTAATGTTTTTACAGATGTAACAAAAAATTTTAGGGCATCTATGTATATTCCATCTAAAAAGGAGATGCATAAATTTAAAACAACATTTACTTCTACACAACAAAATGAATTATATGCAGTATTGCAAGCATTATTATATGTGAAAGAACCTTGCAATATCATCACAGACAGAAAGTATACAGCACTATTGATACCTAGATTAGAGTCAGCCTATACTCCTGATAGGGCAGATAGTATTAAACAGATTACTGTGGAAGTTCAACTAGCAATAAGGGCCAAAACAACAATATTTTATATCACACACACTTGGTCACATTCTAAATCATGCAGTACCAGAAAGCATTAAACCAAACAATGGTCCAGTTTATGTCAGTAAAGCCATTGAACAGTTCATGGTGGAATTTTCCATTTTACATGTCACTGGAATCCCCCATAATCCCACTGGTCAAGCTATAGTGGAACGAGCAAATCGCTCCCTGGACACCTACTTGCACAAACAAAAAGGAGTAGTTGGACCAGGAGTTGATGACAAATTTGCAATTGGCTGTTTATACTCTAAATTGATGATAAATTACAATTGGCTGTTTGGCTGTTTATACTCTAAATTATTTAAAATTCTATAATGATGGCTTATTGGCTGCTATGAAATTCTTAACATTTCCTAATAAGGAGTCTGCAAAGAATGAATCAGCAATAATAAGTGCCCTGAAAGCAGCCAGTAATGAGGCACGATGAGAATAAAAATTGATTTGGTCCTCATACAGTGTTAACATGGGGAAAAGGGTATGTTTGTGTTTTAACAGATGATAATAAAGAAGTTTGGGTTCCAGTGAAAAGAATAAAGTGATAGAGGACAACCGCCAAGGTGAAGCGGTCACAGGAAGTGAGGAGGTGCTATCGGTGACAGATGAAAAAACTTCTGGAGAAGCTTAATCAACTAGGTCACGATGACTCCTTTCATTTTTCTCGTACTTATCATGACACTCAAGAACACTGCGTCCATCGACCCAGCACCGAAGGAACAACAGAGATGGGCGTTCGTCAGGAATCCACCATGGTTAAGGGTGATGTCATGGAGTGAGACAATAACCAAATTTATCATCCAAGGCAATATTTCTCACATGTTTAAAGATGATGGACTATACCATGATAATAATGGGACTCTTTTTCAGAGACACTAACTTTTCAGGACTAGTCGCAGGTTTCCCACCTTGTCTATAGAAGGGTATCCCTGGGAATTGGAATGGGTTTGGTTTTAAATACTTCAAGGTTCAGCCCGGCATTCCCTTTGCTCTCCCCTCCCCTTGCTACGCCGGAATTACCCCCCATAACTCTATTACCCTCGATGTTGGGTCCTCCCTGCCCCCAAATTGCTCTTCCTGGACGAATACCTCTGACCCCCTGTACCCCCCACTAGGGCAAGTTTTTGTTTGTGGGGACAATCTGGCATACACAGCACTCCCCCTCATCCTCCGCTGAGGAACCCCCTGCGGATTCTCATTCCCAGGACGGGTCTTCCAGTAAGGATGAGAATAAGAATGATGATGACCATGCAGATGATGCCCAAATTGCACAAAACACCCCTCCCAAGAAATTTCAAAAGCTTCATTTCAAATCACTCAAAGATTTGCATTCGGCAGATCTTTGTAAACTAGCCATAGGGGCTCCGGCCAATTGGGACTTGGAGGGATATTCTGATCAACAGGAGGCCCCCTCCGGAAAGCAGTTCCCTGATCCATGGGGTGGGTGTGGTACACAATCCCGAAGAAGTATGTTGAGAACACTCCCCTTTTATGTTTGCCCCGGCCCTCATAGAAGCCGTGCCTTGAACACCAAATGTGGAGGCATAACTGATTATTACTGCCGTAGCTGGGACTGTGAAACCACGGGTGACACTTATTGGGGTCCTTCTTCCTCCTGGGACTATATTAGGGTTACTGCTAATTATACCATCAAACTTTTCAAAAGCGTCCCTGTACCCTGCTATGATCAATAATGTGCTTTTGCTGTGACTGTGCCAATGACGGGAATATTGTGGCCCCATGACCTGGATAATCATGCCATTGGCTGCAGAGGTACCCAATGACGGGATTATTGTGGGTCCACCTACCAGAAATGCTGGAGGTGGGGGCCACCCACATAGCCTAAGACAGGGGCCCTGCCCACTTTCGGTACCAGGCATGGAGTCAGGCCACATAGCCTAAGACAGGCCAGCCACCTCCCCTTTTTAAATAAAAACGGGGGACATGTTGGAGACTGGAGACTGAATTGTCAGTTACTCTTTTCTCCCTCTTCTTAGTTGTTAAGGGCACAATGGACCAAAGCCCTTCCTGGCGGGAAGAGAGTACTAGGAAGTCCTGACCTGCCCACGTGGCTCTGCCAGCCCAGCGCTAGAAAGACTTCCTGGTCTGAGACTAAGCAGCCACCAACCAACCAGAAGGGAATACGACCTGGGATAGGGAATCATGCCCTTTTTTGGTTTGGTTTGGAAGGGCTCACACCAATGAGATGAAAAACTCCACCCCCAGGATATGACTTTGTAGTGATTGCTTATATAAACCCTCCCCTGGTGCAATAAAGTGAGACTGCCTGTTACCAACTATGCCTCGGTCTCCTTCCTCTCCGTGATCCTGTCCCCGGACCTCGTGGCCTTCCAAGGTCCCCCGGGTCCCCCTCGAGCCCAGCTCCCCCGGCACTCTCCAGCGTCCCTGACCCACGATTGTTGACCTGCGGGACGGGTCACACTAGAACTTATGCCTTCTTCTTATCTCAGAGGTCAGCTGTCAAACTACTAGGTCACTCTGCCTCTCATCAGATAGCACATGTTTTAAATAATTATATATCTGATTAGATAGTATAGTTTATTTATACATAATTAACAACAATAATGAGAAGTAATAAAAAGGAGTAAATATCTAGAAAAGATTGCATTGTTTTCCAACTAAATTTTTACTTTGAACAGACACTTTATTAGTACATCCCTTATGATACTCATCATACACTAGCTGATAGATTCCAACAGAAAGTAAATTTTTTGTGTTCAGAGGCCATTTCTCATTTTTATCTTTGTAACCCTTCCCACATAATAGGTGCTTAACCAACGAAGGTGGGATTGAATTATAATGCAATTACTTGTGTGAACATGTTATCTCCCTTAATATAAGTTCCCATGCAGAGCTCAGTTATTCTTGTACCACTCCATACTATAGCACCTGGCCCATAGATATGTTAAGAAAAAAAAATCACACGTGTGCATGTGTATATATGTATATATGTATGTATGTTTTTGTGTGTGTAACATACATTACATGCATGCATGTATGCATGATCTTTTTAATTATCAAGGAGGGTGACGAGTACTGCAACGAGCCTCAAGATTGACATATTAAAACTGGATGAAGGAACTGGGGATGTTTATCATGAAGAAATGACTTAGATGATATGATGCTTTCCAGTATTTGAATGGATGTCATGAAAAGAAGTGCTCTGAACAATATTCCAGGGGAGTTGTCTCCTAAGAATATGAGTAATCCACCCTTTCAGCCTTCTATCTTTAGACTCCCACAAATCTTGCGAGCCACCCAGCACACCAGAGACCTTCCTCTTGCACAAATATATTTCAGCCATATATTGCAGGTATCTAACAAATGAACATTTGTTGAATTTATGAAGAAAAGACTTTGTTCCTTATCAGTCATCAACTTTCATGCAAGGCTGGTTGATAATCTCATCTTAATTTCACACACAAAAAAGCAACAGAGAATAAGATTCAAGAACGAGCTAAATAAATGAAAAGATTGAGATGGTTCGTGGAACAATTTAACATGTTAAACAAAATCCAACAGAGTAACTCTTAAAGAAGGGACAGAAAAAACAGTCTCACCTTCGCACAGGCTGTGCAATTTTGCTCCTGGGCAAGTTACTCCCATTTATTGCCAAAGATGGTCTTGGAAGCCCACTTCGCCCTATCATCCCAGGAGCAGCAGTTTTGTTTGGTGCAGGAATTCCTGTGTTGGAATATGCCTGTAAGCTGTTGGATAGAGGAATATTGCTGCTGCCTTGAACAGTTGGACTCACGTAGGCTGTAGCTTTAAGAGGTTGCCTTATGGACACTGGAAAATGACCCACACTGTGAACTCGATGCTGAAGCTGTCCTGGTGACGGAACTAGAAGAAAACAAAAATCTTCATGAAAGGAAATTTTAAGGATGCCTCAACTGAGATTTTATAAATCATATTACACATCAGTCCCAAAGGGCAATAACAAATCTGAACCAAGTTAGCACATAACATAGCACAAATGAAACTGAATCCACAAATGGCAGCCCATTAAACTTTTAGAGAGTTAACTTTTAGAAAGTTTCTACAACATGCATCAACTGCTGCTACTTCTACCCTCTGGGGTCAAGCTAAACAAGTCCAAGCCTTCCTTTACATGATATCTATTCAAATACTTGATAGACAGCTCTCATCTAAGTCTTCTCTCCTTCACAGTAGACGTTCCCTTCCCTTCAACCAGTCTTCCTATGTCATGATTTTGAAGTTCTTCACAATCTTGGCTGCCCTCCTCTAGATACTTTTCTTCTAAAAATAAATCTTTATTGATAATTTTTTAATATCACCTATATTATTCCCTGTGTATCTCCCCACCCACCACCCTGCTGCCAGAGTTGTGTGTGTGTGTGTGTGTGTGTGTGTGCAACAAAGAACATTTTAAGAAAAAAAAAAAGCCAGTAAAATCAGTAATATATTTTAAAAATTGAGAACACATGCAACCTTCCAAATCTGTGCACTCCCTGCCTCTGCAAAAATCCAAACTTCTTTAGGGCCAATATTGATTTTTGAAATAGCCATTCAATCCTTTTGTAACTATTGCTCTTTCCACTTGTATTATTATGTTATTTTCTTGACTTTGGGTATTTTGCTCTGCATTAGTTCGTAAGTCCTTCCATGCCTCTCTGTATTTCTCATCTCTTACAGCACATTAATATTCCATTACATTGATGCATCCACATTGCACTTTCTTTAAGATATTTTTCAATTATTGAGTATTTACTTTGTTTAAAGCTCTTCGTTGCCACAAAAAGTGCTTCTACAAATATTTTGGGGTATTCTGTGATTTTTTTTTTAATTAGTTACTTCTTTGGAGTATATGCTTAGCAGTGGAATCCCTGGGTCAAAAACTATGGACATAATAGCTACTTTAGTTGGATAATTCCAAATCACTTCACAGAAGGTTCTGCTAATTCAAACCATCAATGTTAGTGTATCTATCTTTTTACAACTCCCTCCAACAATGATTATTCTCACTAGTCATCTTTTCCCATTTGCTAGATTTCTATTTCTCTTATCATTAAAGGATTTTATTTGATCTGGAGCATTCTTTCACACTATTGTTAAGAGTTCGTGATTCTTCTGAGAA
Organism: Bettongia penicillata ogilbyi; assembly: GCA_023548195.1. Taxonomy (NCBI): domain Eukaryota; kingdom Metazoa; phylum Chordata; class Mammalia; order Diprotodontia; family Potoroidae; genus Bettongia; species Bettongia penicillata. The sequence continues at coordinate 2,140,905 of JAJHZJ010000831.1, read as the reverse complement.
TTGGTTGCTCATGTCCTATAACCACTTTGCTTTTGGGAAATGGCTTTTGATCTTATATATTTCTTCCTCCCTTCACCCCATACCCAATTAGATTGGGAGTCCTCACAGGTAGGAACTGTCTTTTACCTTTCTTTGTATCCCCAGTATTTAGAACAATGCCCATCACATAATAGATTCTTAATAAATGCTTACTGGCTAACTATAATTAAAATTATCTTATCTTTTGTAACTGTCTTGTTTGATTAAAAAAAATCTACCCAAGTATATTATCTTATTCTCTTCTTTTTAATGATATGATTCTTTAATATTTAGATCACATACCCATTTTGAATTTATTATAGAATGTAATGTCTTACATATTTATATAACCAATCTATGTCCTTCCTAGAATACTGTGCCCAGAAAGGAACACAACAGGATATAATATAGCAATACCATCACTTGGATATTACTTTTCAATACATTATCTTGTCAAGTTGTCATGTCATACTCTTGACCCAATAGGCTCCCTAAATCTTTTTCATATGAACTTATATCTAGCCACATCTTTCCCATCTTGTACTTGTGGAGTTGATCCTTTGAAGCTAAAAAGTAGGATTTTTTTCCACTATAATATTTATAATATTATAACATAATAATTTATAAAAATTTCTTCTTAAGGCTGAACTCACTCTAATAACTCACATTTGTATAGTACTTTAAGATTTTCAAAGCACTATCTTCCCAATATCCTTGAAAGGTAGACAATATTGTATCAGCCCATTTTATAACTGGGAAAACTGAACTTTCACACAGCTATTAAGTATCTAAATAAGGCTTTAAACCCAGGTCTCCTGATTCCAAGTCTAAATACTCATCCTAACCCTAAATCTATTATACCGTGTTGCCTCCCATTCTAGATGATAAATCATTTTCTGGATCTTGACTCTTAGCAAGGGTGACACCTATCCTCCCTAGCCTTTACATCATGTGATAAGCATGAAGGATGTCTCCATCTGAGTCACTCATGCAAAGGGTAACACAGCATGAAGCCAAGTACAGATTCTCAAGGCCCTTCACTAGACATTTCTTTTTAAGCAGACATCAAATAATTAGTGATTACCTAGTACAAGTTACTCAATTTCAGGACCTGTCATGAAAGGAGATGTGGGGAGAGGAAGACACTATTAATATGGTTCTATAAAAGAATAGCTATATCTTCATTTGAAATCATAACTATTTCTATTAACCTGAGAAAAACAGCTTCCAAACTTCCTGTAACATTTAATTCATGAAATTAATTCAATGAGTTTCTGTTTGAATATAAAAAACATATATAGGTCATACTGAGCAACAAGTGTCTCTTTTGCTTCCCCTTTTCTGCAAACCATAGTAGTGGGGGTGGAGATGATGAGTTAATGAGGAAGTCAGACTTTCAGATCACAGCCTAGGCAAACTGAAACAGTGCGATGAAGGATGGGGAGCAATGTTCTTATAATATCCCTCTGCATATTTAATAGAAGTATTCTATTTTTATACTTTTCATTACATATTTATATATTTTTAAAGATTTTTCTATATTTACATATTTATACACATGCAAATATATGCATTAGTGTACTGCGTATATTTTATAAATGAAAAAAATTGACCTACTAAAAATAAGTTACTGAATCTCTCTGATAGCCATACAGACAGCAGAAGAAAGAGCTGAGAGTCAAATCAATGTCTGACCACAGTCATTTCTCACCAATACCATAGCTACCTTTAAAAGAAGAAAACCTCCTCACATTGAGAGCTGTCAAAAAATGGAAAGAGCTGCCTTGAGATAGAGTTCTGAAAGAGGGACAACAGACAAAAGCTGCTGGGAATGGTAACAGAGATGCCTTTGTTAAGCCAGGGGGTTGGGCTAAATAACTTTCATCTCATTCTCTATGATACAAGTAAAATGTTAAATATTCTTAAAAATTTATATATAATATGAAAGCTATGGAAATGAAGTCAGTTTCCTTTATTTCCTACTCAATCTTAAATCTCATAGTAATAACACAAACGATCATTTACGGCCTCTTGGCCCCTAAATATTAAGCGATCCTCTGTCCCTCTGTCTAGGCTCAAGATGACTATGGAATTAAATTGACAATAGCAACTGAACGTGAACGGCGCCATACTAGGAGTTAGGGACACAAGAAAATATCCTTGCCCTCAAGAAGCCCACATCCTATTAGGCCAGGGGGAAGTGTCATAGTGGTACAACTCAAAAGTATAGTGGGAGAATAGTTCTGAATTTTATATCAGAAAAGCTGTGCTTAAATTCCACCTCTACTAATTACTCTCTGTGTGATCTTGGTCAAGTCCCTTAATCTCTGGTGGCTTCAGTTTCCATACTGGTGAAATGAGCCCACACCCGTGCACCACACAGTCCTTCTGCTGGTTCCCTTACAGATCTAATTCTGTGATTGTAGTGTACTGTGACAGTCTAAATCTGAGTAGACTGCTTTGTGGAAGCATAATGCTGACTCCATCCTTCTACCAAAAAAGAGAGAGACCTAACTGATTCACATCCCTCACTAGTACCTTACTGCCACGACCTTCTTTGCAGAGCAGGACTGATCACCAGCTTTGCAGACCAAAGAAGACATTAATTTTTTAATAAAAGTCTTTTAAAATTACAGCAGGGCAAAAGTTTCCATGTTTCATCGGTTAATCCTAGTCTTCTGTGAACATACCTGGGAACTAAGCCTTTATTTTTCTTAGTCTCCTTTTCATTATCTGACATCTCTCCTGCTTTGAGATCTTGTTTGTCAATAGTCCAGTTATGTTTGGGCTGAATTCTACACCCAGCTCCCTATTCTAGTGGCACAGAATTCCGGAGCTGGAAGGGACTTTTGACTGTCATCAGTCAAACTCTTTACCTAAAGCACGAATTCCTTTACATCACCCCTAGTAAGTATGCCTGTGAGTGCAGCAGCTCACTACTGAGCAACTTGGTTTCGTCCTTAAGGCTCCTTGCACATCCAAATAGTCAATCATTTGCCCAATATCTCTTCATTTCTATTGCCACAACATCCCTCAAATACATTTCATTTCCTCCTCACAATCTGAAATCCTGCCGTGTAGTCTTACTAGGTGTCCCGTACAAATTACATTTACCTGTGTCTTTATACTAGCTGTCCCCATGGCAACTCTTGGAATCTGTGGTTTCCTTCAACCTGATCCTCCCTGACCCTAGTGTCCTCCTTCCCAAATCTAACTTATACTCTTTTGTTTAATACACTATATAGATACTTACGTACCTATCTCTCTCCTCAGTAGAATATAAGGTCCTTGAGGGCAGGGCCTGTTCCATTTCTGTCTTTGTATTTCCAGTGCTTAGCACAGTGACAGGCATGCAAGCCCTTAACAATGAGCTGTTAAACAATTCCTTTCCAGAGCAGTTATTTTAAGTTTCTCCTTCGAGTAGAGCTGAAATCTGCCTCTCTCTAGTTTCCATCTATTACTCTTAATTCTGTTCTCTCCTCTAGGTACATCCTTTCCCAGCCCACACTTACTTAGCGCAGATAATGGCCCATTCCCTGACCCTTATGTGAGTCTTTCCGAGTTTCAGAATGTCAAGGAACTTAACCAGCACCCTGCCTCATCCCTACCCTGTCTCTTCAGGCAACAAGAGGCAGGTAGTCAGGCCCCTTATCATTTTGCAAATATGTTGGCCTTTCTCTTCCTAATACAACCACCTTAATTCTGAGGCTCATTTTTAGTCTCATTTAGTTAAAACCTAGACTATTTTAAGTATCCTCTATAGTTTTCAGGCCTCCAGCCTATCCTTTATACAGATGTCCAGTAAGGAGGGCAATACAAAAGGATTATATCACTCTTGTATTGGAAAAGAAAAATTTTCCATGGCTTTCCACTGCCAACTACTCCAGAGAGTTGGGTAATATGCTGGCTAGAGCTTCAACCTAGATTCAGAAACATCTGACTTCAAGTTTGACCTCAGACATGTACTAGCTGTATGACCCTGGGCAAGTTCACTGAACCTTTGTCTCCTTCAGTTTCCTCTTCTGTAAAATGATAATAATAGCACTTATTTCCCAGGGTAACTGTGAGGATGAAATGAAATATTATAAAGTACTTTGGCAAACTTTAAAGCCCTTTAAAAATTTTCATCATCATCATCATCATCCTAACCATCCCATGTTCCTGTTATGTGCTCTCTGATTTCCATACTTTTTCTCATGCAAATCCCTTCACCTACAATGGACAACTTAAGCTCACCTCTACCTGCTAAAATTTTTCACTTCCTTCAAGGCCCATGTTGGCTTCTGCCTCCTCCATAAAGCTTTCTCTTATCACTGTAGCAGAAAGTCATCTTTTCCCTAAAAATTACTTATAGTACTTTCATACTCCTACCCTTTGCATATGTTACATTGTGGCTTATATCAGAGAAATTCATATACATGTCATAACCTCCCTACAGTCAGCAAGTTCCTTTGAGATCAGTGCCTATATTTTATTTCATGGCTAAGCCCTCAGCAGCTATCATATAGTAGGTGTTTAATAAATATTTGTGGACTCAGCTCTCACTTCCATCCCCTCCCTCCTTGGCACACATTCTATGTTAGTGATTATTGAGCCTGGAGCATATTCACTAGATGGGCATAACAGTATCCCACTCTTTGTTGGACAGTTGCCATTTTTACTTAGTGCCCTACACCAGGGATTGGCAAACTACAGCCTGCCAGCTAAGAATGAATTTTACATTTTTTTAAGTGCAAGAAAACTATTTAAAATGTAAAAAGCATTCTTTAGCTCAGAGCAGAACAAAAAGAATAGGGTGCCCCAGCCCCAGCCTCTCCTGTGACCCTCATACTTTTAGGAATCTAGACTATCTCCCTGGATAAACTTGCTCCTCAGTGGATTACCTACAGCTCCTGATGGATCTTCCATCAAAATCCTGTCTCCAGAACTTGTCAGCTCTAAGATGACTAGAAGAGCCTAAATAATACATTTAACCTTGGGCCAAGGAAGAAGGGCTAAATTTTCCTGTCTTAGCTTTCTTCTGTAACCATTTTATCCTCTTCTGACATCTAAGTCATCACAACTCACATCCCCCAAGAGCAGATTATTTAAACTCCAGTACACAATCTGAAAAAAGTACAGTAAATTATATCAGACAATACCCCCTAACCCTGCAACTGATGACAATCTGTCATGAGTAGCTTCATTTTTGTTTTTTAACTAAAACACCAAAGGGAATGAAGTAAAGAGGAAAAGTGTGACCCATTCATTTCCTAGCCAGAAAACAGGACAACTGAAAGATCTTCAGGGTTCTCTCCCTCCTCAAATACTCTTGGAGAACTTGGGACCGTCTCCTTTGTTCCTCCCTACCCACCCATCCACCCAAACCCACCCACACCACATTATCATTATTATCATCATCATCATCATCATCATCATCATCATCATCATCATCATCATCACCACTAAGGGGGCAGCTACGTGGCACAGTGGACAGAGTGTCTGGTCTAGAGTCAGGAAGACTCATCAAATCCAGCCTCCAAAACTAGCTATGTAACCCCGGCCAAGTCAGTTAATCCTGACTGCCTCAGCTTCCTTATCTATAAAATGAACTGAAGAAGGAAAAGGCAAACCACTCAGATTTCTCTGCCAAGAAAACCCCAAATGGGATCATGAAGAGTCAGACATGACTGAAAAATGATTAAACAACAAAATATCACCCTGAGTTGAAAATCTTCTCAAGGGATTATTTAACTGTTAAACTCTGTAGCCTGACTACCCAGCACAGTGACATATACATTTGGGAGGGACTGGAGAAGAAAATCAATGATTTTCATAGGACTGAGAACTTCCAGTACGGAAAATTCCTCAACCAATACAAGCTAGCAACTCATATATAACTTATACTTAGTAACCTAGAGTTCTGACTCAGGTTACTTTGTATTTACTGACAAGGCAGGATTTTAATCCAGGTTTTCCCTGACTTCAGTGCTGGTACTCCATCCAACATGCCATGCTGATTGATATCTCATACACATAGTTGGTCGACCATTAGTTATTAGGATCCTACTAGCTTCCAGGAACTGTGCTAAGCAATGAGGATATATACAAAGAGAGACAAAAGGCAATCCTTGATCTCATAATCTAATGGTGGAGATAACATGGAAACAACCATATACAAACAAGTTATATACACTTATATATATATATATATATATATATGATAAATTGAAGATAATTGCCACACGGAAGGCACTTTCATTAAGAAAGGTTGGGACGGTTTTCCTGTAGAAGGTGGGATTTTAGCTGGGACCAGAAGAGCACCAAGAGATAAGGAAGAAAAGCATTCCAGCCATGGGAATAATCCAGTGAACATGCCCTGTCTGGAGATGAAGAGATGTGTTTGAGGAACAGCAAAGAGGCCAGCGTCATTGGACCACAGAGGAGATAGGAAGTAAGAAGATTGGACGGTGGAGAAGATGGAGGGGCAAATTGTGAAGGGCTTTTGAATGCCAAACAGAGAACATTATTTTTGATGTTGGAGGTGATAGGGAACTACTGGATTTTAGGAAGATTTCTTTGACAGCTGAGTAGAGGGTGATGAAATAGAAAGAGTCTGAGACAAAGTTGTAAGGTATATGGAGAAAGGGAAGGGCATAAGCATTTTATATAGTGTACATTATGTGTCAGACACTGGGCTATTGTTGTCGATTATCCTTTGTTCTCTGAGAGAATCAATGACGTCAGGGAGATGAGGCCATGACATGCAAATGAATTGGATTTAAGTGAGGGAAGGCTGTGAAAAGTCACCAGCCTCACTTTCTCCTCTGCAGCCACCTGGGTCCAGTAGCTGGACCCTATAGATAGATCAAGATGACTAGATATGGCCCTGGATGCAGTGGTCTCAGTCTGACAGGCAATGCCCAATCACTGATTAAGCCCAGGTAAGAAATGAGGCAGAAAGTAGCTTCAAAAACAAAAAAGCCAGGCTGGGAGGGGATAACCCACAGGGTTTCTGCTTTTTACACTTACTCTGAGGTAACTGGGGCCCACACAATGATCAAGAAGGGCTTGATCAGGGACCTACTATTGGCCAATCAACAAGAGTCAGAATGATTTGGGCTTAAGGCACAATCCTTAAAAAATCTAGCCCATAAACTCATAAATCCTCAAGATACTTTTCGAGGGGGGGCGGAGCCAAGATGGCAGAGTAGAAGGACGCACGTTTACGAGCTCCGAAACCAAAGCCCATAGAATTAATGTAAAAAGAGACCCCCATAACTTCTGGGTCAATACAAGGTGTGCAGAAACGGAGTGGAAGAGATTTCCATGCCAGAGAGCCCTGAAGAGCTGTCCCCAGGGTCCGTCGCGCCCTGGAAAGCGGACCCCACCCCAACGCTGCCCTGGCCGCGGCCCCAGAGAAGCTGACCCGAACAGGCTTCAGGGACAGAAGCTCCGGCAGCCGGGAAAGTTCCTCCGCCCGCAGAAGCTACAGGTCAGTGAGAAAGAAGGCTGGGCTAGAGGAGGGGAGCGGAGCGTCTCCGTGACTCGGGCCCCCTCGGGAGGAAGCAGCGGCGGCAGAGACGGGGGCAGGAAGCAGCGGAGGCAGAGGGGTGGGTGGCGGCTGAGGCGGCAGCAGCCCAGGACTCAGGAATCCCCCAGCAGCAGGCAGGATCTTCATTACAGAAGGTCTCTGCATGAACGGCCTGAGGGGGCTGAGCCTGAGAGACAGCCCTGCCCCCACCCCGCTCTATTACTGAAAGCCTCTGCATAAAGCCCCTGAGGGAACTGAGCCTGGGAGGTGGGCCCCCCACCCCGCCCCCACCCCCTCCATTCCTGAAAGTCTCTGCATAAAGCCCCTGAGGGAACTGAGCCTGGGAGGTGGCCCTGCCTCCACCCCAGCGCCAGAACTAAAGCTTGCCGCGGGAAAGCCCATTTGAATCTCAGAGGCCAAGTACTAGCTGGGCGGATCCAGGTGGGGGTGGAAAGGAATCTCAGAAGTCAAGATACTTTTCAAGGTTTCAGCAATCAAAATCCACATTCCTTTGAGGAGAAAACTTGCAGGTAAGGGTAGGATACCTTATGTGGAGGGAAGAGAAGGGGAGGAACTAGACAGTTCTAGTTGGATCCCCAGGGGAATACAGAGGTTGTTTGTCCTTTACAACTATTTTATCTGATCCTCAAAATAACCCTGAAAGACAGGTGCTGTCATTACCCCCATTTTATAACTGAAGGACTGAGACAATCAGAGGGGTTCAGTGACTTTCCCAGGGTCACACAGCCACAGCTGGTAAGTGTCTGAGACTGGAGGTGAACTCAGGTCCTCCTGACTCCAGGTCCAGAGCTACATGCACTATGGTACCATCTAGCTGCCACAAAAAACAGGTTTCCAATCCTAGATTTGCCACTAACTAGAGCTGTTTAACCAACATAGCTTAGGCAAGTCCCTAGTCTTTCTGATCTCGGTTTCCCCATTTGTAAAATGAAGACAATTAAATTAGATGATTTCTAAGTTCCCTTCCAGTTCTAAAATTCTTTGGCTTGAGTTCAACACCCCAGAATCCAAGGTCAGTCTCTGTACAGAAAGGAAGGATAGATCTTTTTCAGCTTTACTCACCAGGAAAATGTCAAATCTAGCCTGCAATGCCATCTTTAGTGACAAAGTAAATTAATTATTAGTAATGAGCTAGCACAGTCTAAAAGCTACTTTATTAGCAGAGTATAATAAAATCCAAAAAGCAAAGGAAGATTAGACTTCATGCAGTTCCTCTGTAATACAGACACCTCATTCAACAATAAAACATTTCTCAAAATCTTTGTAACACTGCAGCAATTAAAAAAAAAATTAAGAAGCATCACTTACTACATGACTGTATCCTTGACATTCCATTACCAGCCCCATGCAGGCTCGAGTCAAAGCTCTGGCTGTTTCTCACAGTGACTGGGGAACTAAGATTGCTATTGACAGCTGTTGTACTTGGCATTCGTGCTAGGTTAGGCATACTTCTTCGGAGTTTATCTGAAGGACAAGAACATTTCAGGAGGTCAAAGGCAACAAGTTTTCAAGCAAAAAGCAAAAAAAACAAAACAAAACAAAAAACATTAATTGCTAAAAGCAAGTAAGCAAACTTAATGTCCTGAATATTGATTCGCAATTTATGAGTCATGAAGCATAACAGACAAAGCAATACTCAACCATAGCTGAACATATAGAGGGTAGCTCCAGAGTAATTTTAAAGAACTTTGTCCAAGAGGGTAGGGGGTGGTGTCACCCAGAGGTGTCTTTGGTAAGGCAGCTGAAAATGAGGGAAACAATTTACTCTCTATCCTCGAGAAACTACCTCAAAATGAGGTTTTCAATATGTGTGATTTTGACGGCTTTACAGGCAATATAAATGGAGTGTACAGAACATGCCAATAAATATGTACCAATAACTAGTAATAATATAAACATATTTAGTGGAAAGAGAAATGTGATCAGTAGATCCGGGTTCAAATCCTTGTTCTTCTATTTACATTTGTGTGGCCTTGGGAAAGTTCAATTCACTGGGCCTCAGTTTCCTGATCAGTAAAATAAGGGAATGTTACTAAAAAATGATCTAAAATCCCTTCCAGTTCTAAATCTATGATGCTGTGATATATGCCTCATGACTTGTCAAAACTGATTCATCAAATCTCCCAGTACATGATGTGACCATTTGAGTGCAATACTTCAGAACGGTCAGTTATAGCACAAACACCAGACAGAGGTTAGAAAGAGAAAATAAAACGTTGGTTTCTCCATGTAATGTATGCTTTTGACCACCAGATGGCAGCAGAGATATATTCAGAGCCCAGAAATCTAGGCTATAAAAAGTAGGTAGCTCTTTATCAAAATTATTCTGATGGCTGTGGACTAGAAGTGAGGGTGGTGACCTGCACAGCCCTCCCTCACTCAAAAACGAAGTCAAGTGCAAGTCATGTCATCATTTCTCTGATGGTATGGTCTTCTTCCACAACAAAGGATGCACACGCGCGCGCGCACACACACACTCTCTCTTTCTCTCTCTAGTAGCTTTGCTTTATCTACTGCCTTGATGACATTTTTTCCTATTTGAGTTCACCTTCTAGTCCAGAGCTTCTATATCTTTTTTCCTTTTTTTCCTATTTTTCTTTATGCCATGGACCCCTCCCTCCCATTTAAGAGTCTGATAAGACCTAGGAATCTCTTTTCAGAGAACCATTTCTAAATATGTAAAATAAAATACAAAGAATTACAAAGGAAACCAAAGGTTAATTCAAATAAGGACTTAATTCTTTTCCCATTCAAGGTCACAGACCCTCTGAAGTCTATCCAGAGAATTAGACTAAATAATTCAATACAGAGAGTGGGAAGGAAATTAACAAGTTAAAAGAAAGGTCCAAGCTGCTCTGAGAAATCTGAAGAGATCCTTTCAGCTAAGGAGGCCCAGAGAAGGCTTCATGGAAGGAAGCAACACCTAAGTTGAACCTTGAAGCAGGAAAGTTCTGGTCTGCCATTCCAGCCACAGTATGAGAAATCTGAACAAAGGCTCACAGACAGAAAAGGTTACAATAAGAACGGAACTGGAGAGTACTCCGGTTGTTTGGAATGCAGAAAATGTGAAGGGGAGTAATATGAGAAAGTTGGAAAAGGTGAGTTAGAGCCACAAAAACCCAGAAGCCAAGACAAACACTGATTTGCTTGGCAATTCCCATCTTTTTATTCCCTCATCAGGGTCCAGGACCACGCCTCTCTCTTTAGACACCCTGTTTTCCAGAGCCAAAGTCCAGCAAGCAGACCTTGCCCACAGCTTGGTATAACAACAATCTTTTGCGCTGCGGATGAACTTTGCTGCAACCAAATCACAGAACTGACGGTACCCGAGCTGAAGCAAGCACCATCAGGTCCAGACATGGAGCCCTTCTACGGAGGCACGTTTTGTCACTAGACAACCTTGCCTCATGGCTGCTGCTGTGCCTACCTTACACCGTCTGATTCTTTAATTAGCCACAAATAGATAACTCAAGGTTTAGTCCCACTGACTCCTATCAGAGAAACACCTGACACGTGTCTATTTTCTCTCCTCCAATGCAATGAACCCTTTGGTATTTTTGTAGTTAAGCATGATTGTAAAATCTCTGTCAACTGTAAAACACATTATGTTTCTATCCTTTCAGCTTTGGACTCAGTAGAATTACAGAAATAAAATCAGATAATCAAAGTTTACAGAACTGTTCAAAACAACGAGATAGATTTTGGAGGTTAAGGAGATTAACCATTGAGGACTTTGAAGATTTATCATTTTTAAGATTACAGGAGAGAACTCCTGTGATTTGGGGCAATTCCAGGAACTCATTCCCTTCTGAAATATCTTAGGATGTGTTGAGGTACCACTCTGTAAGACCTGTTCTAAGGAAAAACAAGAACTAAAATCCTGTGAAAATTAAAAGAAGACCCGAAGACTGTTAGTATCTTTGTTTTAAAGCAATGAAGGAAGACTGGTTTAGAAGTCATTCCAGAATGAGAAAAAAGAAATAGATATATGGTTTGCACTTTATAGTCATTTCTTATTAATCCTTCCTTGACTATGAAAAGAAAAAAAAAACTGCTTAAACCAAAGATCTCCTATGTCCTCTCCCCATTCAATTCAGAGACCTCTTTCTTACCCTGTTTAACCCTCTCAGATCAGGATCACAAGTACTTATGTTAAAAGAAAATGCTGGGAAAATGTAGGGAAACTTGAAAATTACATTCCAGCTGAAGAAATTCATAACCTATATAATGTCAAACAAGTGATCTTATCTCTCTTTGCCCCAGTTTCCTGATCCATAAAGAGAAAAGTAATAATGGCACTCAGCTCCCAGTATTGTTGTAAGGATCAAAATTATATAATGATTGTAAAGTGTTTAAAATGGTGAGCGGTTTATGCTAAGCACTATATTACTATTTCTTTAACTGAATGTAATTGTTATAAATCTAAAGTGGGCTTTAAAATGCCAAAGGTAGTAATATTAATGGTTTTTATGAGATAACTTCGAAATGCAGTTGACTGAATGGATATCATCTGAAGTTTTGTTTCTTGTTTTAAATACATGATGTTGTCTGTGTTACTACTGTATTTCTAAATTCTCTTGTATTGTGAAAATTAGACCAATGCTCTTAAAAATACTGTTAGACAAAAATTCCTTTTAAATCTGGATACTGTCCGGTTATAAATGGAGCTTTCTAAAGGATGTGATAAAAACAGATATTTTTAAACTATCGAATATTTAATGAGGTATATTTTATTTGAAACTAATAATATTAAGTTCACTAAAATAGTAAATTTTCATTTGAAAATTCTTGGTTATTATGAAGAAAATGTAAGTGGTGATTTAAAGATGTAGCTTCAACATATTAATGAGTCAATTATCAGGTATTTGCTCTATGTCTGAAAACCTAGAATATTTAATTTTTAAATTTAATATTTAATTTTAATTTATAAGTAAAGGATTAATGAAATGTTAACTGTTTGAAAAACATCAGGAAAGATATTCAAGCTCTAAGTTGTGGTTAGTGAAATTTTGCTATTTGAGGTTAAAATCCTTAGGAGTATAATTTTACTATTACTTTGAGTTTTGATTACAGGGATGCTTGTCTGAACTGTCATGACACCAATAGCAGAAAATGGCATGTACTGCAGTCTGGGAATCGCTGAAATCTGTGACTGAAAAGTTTTGAGGATGACGTTAGCATGGCCTAGGTAGGATCCTCCTGACTCTATTTTCCCATTGTGCTATTTCCTTTCTGAAAAGGAAAATTCCCCACATGATTATTCTTGAGCCTTGCTTTTAACACTCTGTGCTTATATGATTGTCAGATATGACTCATGCCTGGAATCAAACAGAGGTAAGGGAGTTTTTCTCCCTGTCAGATACATAACATTGTTATAACTAAGTCTTTCCTTTTCCTTTTCCTTTCATAGCAAATTTCTATAATCAACAAGTTTTGTAAGTATAATACTGAATCTATTAAATAACAGATAGATACTGGAACATTTCTGAGTTACTGCAATAGGATACAAGTATGAACACCTTACAACATTAACTTGTATTTGTGGTCAAATTCCTCCTAAGGAGGAAATGTTTATAAAAAGTAATAAGACAAAGCTGTAATATAAAAGACTTCTAAATAACTGGAATAGTAAATTTTGAAAAAGCAACAGGATTAGACTGTTTTCTCTAAGAACTATATACGTACATGTGTGTAAAGTTGGCTTCCAAACTTATCTATCACGAAAACTCGGGCTTTGAGTATGTTTTGTAATAAGTTCACAAAATTAGATTAAGAATTTTACACATAAATTGAATTGATAGTGGTAAAAAAAGTGAAATTATTTTCCCATCTGTAAGGTATCTGTCTGATAATTTTAAAAGATAGAAGAGCTCATTACCCTCATAAATTTTTAAAAGATTCAAAATTGGAGAACCAAAAAATTTTTAAGTGATTGTACTGATCACCCCTCATGAAAACTGGCACTTCTGATAGCTCTCAAAATTCTGATTCTCAACTATACAGAGCCCCTTATTGCCAAGACCCCTTTGCCTAGGCTGTTATCAGTGAAAGCCAGAGGACATTTTCTGAGTCCTCTGCTCTCAACACCTTCCCCCACCGCAGGCCTTGACTGCTGCAGGTCCCTTGTCTAGTCTGAAGCTGAATTTCCCCATCTTAAAAAAAAAAGAAAAAATCCAAGTGAAGGGCTGGGAATGCTGCTGGCTAATCAGCTAATTAGTGTTTCAAAAGGCAATGATCAGGTATAGATGCTGTGATTCTTTGTTCCCTGCCCTACTTCTTTCACTCAGCACCAAAAAGTAGTATATGATCACATATACAACAGGTAACATCATTCCTAGTTCTTAATTTTAAAACTAAGAGAAAGCTTTTATATCTATTTTCTCAAAACAGATGCAATTAAGTTGCTTTGACTTTCATCTGGCTTTCAATTTATAGAAACATTTTTTTTTTCTATTCTTGACACAGGCCCAAGATAAAAATAAAACAAATCCTTTCAACGTGTCCTGTCAGCATCCTTTCTAAGCTCCAGATTAGAAAACCAGAGTCTGGCTGATTAACTGCATTGGCAGCATGAGTGTGTAATGAGAAAGACTGGTCTCAAAATGACAAAAAGAAAAAAAAAAGAAGACAAGGAAAGGCAGTCTGGCCATCACCCAGGTCTGATAAGTTATTCTTCTTTGCACTTTCCTACTTATTCAAAGCCCCCACTTGAGCTATCATCAAAAATAACTCTAAGAGCAACAACCCCCAGGTCTTTTTTACCTCCAACATTATACAATACAATGCGTGACTCAAGTTTTCTAATCACCCACTCCTTGAATGATCTACAGACAAAGGGGAAGATTTCTGTTCCATTAACAGACAAGCATTTAGTAATAACCTACTATGTGCCAGGCACTAGGTGCTGAGGATACAAAGATAAAAGCACAATCGTTCCTAACCTTATCCAATGCATTCTAATTGGACAAACACCGCATACGGAGGCTCAAACAGGCCTCCTTTCATCTAATACCATAATCGAACCTCCCCCAACACCTCATCTCATTCCATGGTGCCTCCTGTCAGATGAACATCTACATGTCCTCCCCAGGGGAATCGTGTAACTCTGGCCCTGGAAACACCCTAGGCTCCAATAGGTCAGATTTTACCTTATCTTGCCCAGAATCAGGCCTCTACCTGACTCCCCCCTTTCTTTCTGATCCCCTTATTAGAAATCTTTCCCCATTAGAATGTAAGCTTCTTGAAGGCAGCAATTTCTTACTTGCATGTATTTGTACCCAGTGTTTAGGAATGTCTGATACATAGTAAATGCTTATTAAATGTTAGAGAGAGATTGTTTATATATATATATATATATATATATATATATATATATATAATATATTGTTATATATTTACGTATTATGTTACACACATTATCTACATACATAACACAAAACAAAGACAAAGTAACCTTGGCAGGCTGGGAGAAACAGGTCATGAGTCACAGAATTTAAAAGAAATCATGAAGAAGATAGAAGTTAAACTGAATCTTGTAGGTAACTAGAAATTCCAAGGTGTGGAGGAGAGGAAGAAGTCCCTTTTAGGTCTTGGAGAAAACCAGCGCAAAAGTACCAAATTAGGAGATGGATCATCATGTGTGAGAAACAGTAATAAGGCTGGTTTGGCTATACTGGAGAGTACACAGAGAAAAGTTAAGATCTAATAAGTCTTTACAGGTTGTAAAGATCTTTAAATTACTGGGGGATTTGTACTTAATCATCCTTTGGGGGGCTGGTTGTGCCACTGACAGAAAAATAGAATTCTGAAAGAAGGGTGGTTTGAGGGTTATCAAAAAGATGGTGTGTTAAAAGATGGTGTGTTCTGTTGTAGACATCTTACATCTGAGCTGCCTATTGTTCACATCAAGCTTCAAGTGTCCAAGAAGTAATTGGTGATGTGGAACTGGAGCTGAGTATTTAGATTTGGGAGTCATCAATGATGACAAAATGACTAAACCTGTGGGAGTTAACAAGGTCACCATATGAGAGAGTATACAGAGAAAAGAACTGAGGAAGCAGGACAGAGGTTTGGCATCACCCTTGGTTAAGGACAAGTTACGGATGAAAATCCAACTAAAGAAAGTCAATAGTGATTAGAGATGCACAAGAGAAAGCAAAGGAAAATTCAAGACACAGAGTTAACCACAACTATCGAACATCATTCTTATTTTTCCACCTGAATCTTAGTGAAATCAGGTAAGTAAGAAAGCTGCACAAGAAATCCACCTTCCCCTTCTTTTTAAGAAGAACATTCTAGTTGGTTGAATAAAATGCAAGTCTGATCCCTCCTTAAGGGATGTAGAAAGATTCTGAAGATTAAGTTAGAACAAGAGAAGAAAGGAACGGTTTAGTGAACAAAAGGAAGTTGGGGAGAATAACTGGCTGAGGCTAAACTGCTAGAAATACGTGGAAGGTATCAAGAAATAAAGGAAGCAAGAAAAACAGGAGTGCCCACAAGACAAGGAGAGTCATGATTCATGTAAGAAATAGTTACTGAGCACTTCCCAGGAAGAAGGCACCAATCTAGGCAATGCGGGAATGTCTCTCCTGCAGAAAAGGTGTGAAGAGAGCTGTCATGTGGAAAGGCTGTCACGTGGAAAAGCTCCAGGAGCAATGGTGGAAACTGCAAAGAGGCCAAATATAACAAGCCATCAGAACTAGCCTGAAATGAGATTATCTGCCTTGGACTCTAATCCCTTCAGCCAACGCTAAAATGATCACTGCAGGGTTTGTAACATGGGAGGCTGATGAACTTGGGGTTTGTTGCGGGGTTTTTGCTGCTTTTTTTTCTTAAGATTGGGTCTCCCTATTTTGCCCAAGCTGGAAAGGTGACAGCCAATCACGGGTTCTGCACCACCACTGTTCAGCACACAAGCTTGGACCTGTTTCCAGATCTGTTTCCAATCTGGTTCAGTTAGCCCTTCATTAGGCATCTTCTTGTACCCCCACCATCCCCACCAAGAGTTCACCACAATGGTGGCGGACTTAATGTGGACACTTGACTTTACTGTAACTCACAACTCCTAAATTCACACAATCCATTAACCTCAGCCTCCCCAGTAACAGGAATGACAGTGTATGAGCCCACCATGCCGAGTATGAACTTTTTAAATTTTTGATAGCTATCTTACAATATAATTGGTCTTCTTTGGAATATATGTTTTAATTTTATGCATTTAAAAAGTTATTATGAGAATGGGCAGTTAGCGGGGTGGTACAGTGGATAGGACACTGGGTCTGGAGTCAGGAAGGCTCCTCTTCTTGAGTTCAAATATGGCCTCACACATTTACAAGCTGTGCGATTCTGGGCAAGTCACTTAATCCTACTTGCCTCCATTTCTTCATCTGTAAAATGGAAGGAAATGGCAAACCACTCCAGTATCTTTACCAAGAAAACCCCAAAAGGGGTCATGAAGAGTCAGACACAACTGAAAAATAACTAAACAACAAAAATTCTGACAAGGGGCCTATCCACACCATCAGACCAACAAAGGAGTCCATGATAAAAAAAAAAAAAGGTTTTTTGAGGGATTCTTTTTTAAAGTATAGAATTAGAAAGGCAATTCTATGACACTCTATAAGTATAAAGGTGAATGGAATATAACTTCTGCCCTTGTAAGAAAAGTCCATTAGTCTAAAGAACAGTGACATGGTTGAAGGGAACAGGGGCAGGATGTTCAGAGAAGAGAAATCTTGTCCAGTTGTACAATGTTTCATTAAAGAAGAGGCATTTGAATTTAGCATTTCAGAATTTCAATAATCAGAGACCAGGGCAGGAGTTAAGAGAAGACTGGCTTTCCAGATGGAAGGAAGGGAGGTTACCACAAAGGCTCAGAGCGGAAAAGAATTGAATTAAGTAACAGCCAGTTGAGTTTCTGTAACTATAGGACATATGGCTAGTGATCGCTGGGTGCCAACTGAACAATAACCACAACAAAAGACATGCCAGGTCAGCAGCCTACCAGTCCCATGCCCAGAACTCAAGCTTCAGTCCTCCTGGCGACAATCTCTATAGCTAGCATTTCTGGAGCACTTTAAGACTGACAGTGCTTTACAAATAGATCTCATTTGATCCTCACAACAACCCTGAGATAGGTGCTCATGTAATCCCCATTTTACAGATAAGGAAAAGAAGTCAGACAGAAATTAAATGACTAGCCCAGGTCAAAGGCAATTTACTAGCTACCAACTTAGGCAAGAGAATTCAGTCCTCTTAGAATTCAGCTTTTTATAAAAAAATAATAATAACAATAACAAAAACTTAAAAAAAGGTTAAATTAGGTGGTGTCTAAAGGTGTTTATTTTTACTCTGACACTCTAAGATTCTAAAATTGGAAATTTTAAAAAGACATGCAACCTACCTCCACTTGTCCTATTTGGTTGCGGATCTGGAGTTTGGGCTTGAGGTGAATAATACTGTTGCTGCTGGTAATTATTTGAAGGAAAATACTGGGAACTTGTACTCCTTCTACATTCCCGAATGCTAGAGAAAGTCTGTGAGTGTGGAATTCCTCTTTGGAAAGGTGAACATCGAGGAAGACGAGGCTGGGGAGGTGGCAGATGGTCAAACTCTTCATCATCCTCCAAACTGTATCGATCATATTCTTGATCACTAAATGTCCCTTTCTTTCCCGAACTCAATGATATGCCAGAAGTATGTCTTGACACTGATGCTGAAGTGGAAGCATAATCCTGTCGGAGACCTAAGAAAATGAAAAAGAGATGGCTTTCTCGAGTAAGGTCCTACAGTCAAGTCAAATTTTAAATGACCATTTGAGTTAAGCATATACTGAATATCACCATTTTTTAAAAGTTTTGGCAAAAAACAAAACAAAACCGAACTCTCTAGCTTTTCTTTATCTGCAATATGCCCTTCTTGGATCACTCTCACCATACACTGACTTTGCACCTATAATACAGATACTACTGAACGAAGGTGAAGAAAATCATGCAACCATTCTTCCTATATTCATTATAAATTTATGCTACAAAGCCTCAGTTAGGCTCTTACTGTTGCCAGACAATCATTTCTACACCTCCTTTACCAACTCACTCTCCAGTTCTTTAGAGACTCTTCCAAACCTTTACATCCCTCCCAGAATCTTCCATGGCTTCCCCTCCCACCACCCTCTTGGCTGAGAATTTTGCTCTTATTTCACTGAAGAAACTGAGGTCATTCACTTGCAGTCTCTTCTCCTCACTGCCTACTCACATAACTATGTCTTCCCCATCTTCACAAAACCCTCACTTGATCGTTCCATCCCCAGTATTATCTATAGCTTTTATGTCCTTTGTGGCCCAGCTCCTCAAGGCCATTCATGATAGATGCCTCCATTTCCTCTCCTTTTACTCTCTTCTTAAATACAGCTTCATCCTCCAAGCTCAAGGAAAACTGGTCTTGCCAATATTACCCATGATCTTCTAACTGCCCAATTCAATGCCCTTTTCTCAATCCTCATTCTTCTTGACTTCCTTGTGACCTTTAATACTATCAATCACCCTCTTCTTGATCATCTCTTATAAATTTTCATGATACCACCCTCTTCTGGTTCTCCTCCTGTCTAATGACCACTTCGTCTCAGTAGGTTATGTCTACTAACTGTGAGTGTCCACAGGACTCCGTGCCAGGTCCTTGGTGATGTCATCGGCTCCCATGGATTTAATTATCATCTCTATGCTGATGATTGTTAAATCTACTTATTCAGCCCACTTCCCAACTGACCTTCAGTCTTACATCTCCACCTGCCTTTCAAACATCTCAAACTACATGTTCGGTAGACATCTTATACGCAACATATCCAAAACTGAATTTGTTATCTTTTCCCCTAAACCTTCCTTGCAAATTTCCCTATTACTTTAAAGGGCATCACCATCTTCTTTGTCTCCCAGACTCCTAATATAGACATATCTCTTACTCCCCTTAGCTAATCTATTGCCAAGACATATCAATTTCACCTTTGCAACATCTCTCTTCTGATATCGCCATCAACCTAATACAGGCCCTCATCATCTCCTGCCTGGACTATTACAACAGTCGGACAGCTGGTCTGCCTGCCACAAATCTCGGCCCAAACTAGTCTATTGTCATTCATTTACCAAAGTGAAATTTTCCTGAAGTAAAGGTGCAAGGTGCACCCATGTCAATTCCATACTCAGACTCCACTGGCTCATTACCTCCAGGATCAAAGCCAATCAATGCAGAATCTTCAGTTTGACACTGAAAGCCTTTCAAAACCTATGACACCTTTCCAGTCTCCACCCCACCCCCTTCAAACAACCTCCTTGCTATTCTACTCCATCTCTCAGCTCCAGGAATTTTCTGTGGCTGTTCTCCAAGTCTGTAATATCACCCTTCTCACCTCTGCCTCTTGGATTCCTTGACTTCTTTCATGTCCAGCAAAAACTGTACCTTCTATATAAAGCCATCCCCAATCCTCTAAGTTCCAGTGCCTTCTCTCTGTTAATTACTTCCTATAACTTGTTTATACATATCTACTTGTTGTCTCCCCCATTAGATCATGAGCTCCTTGAGGTCCAAGACTATCTCTTGCCTTTCTTTGTATCCTCAGTACTTGGCACATGAATGGTGCTTAATCAAATCCTTAATGACTGACTCTCTCCAATCACAGAATCTAAGAAAGTAAAGAACTTATTAAAAAAAAAAAAAGGTATCTTCTGTGACTGTCTTAGCTGAGAATTTGCACTTGGAAACTACATATATTATCCTTCATTTAGGATAAACATTTCACATCCTTTACTTATCTATAAAATGAGAGGCATGATCTAGATGGTTATAGGTTGCCTCTGGCTCTAATTTCTATGATCCTATTCCCTTCCTTTTTGCCCAAAGACTTTCAGCAAAAAAGTCTTAAGTCATAAGGATATGACAGCATTACACCTTAAAATATAGTTTCCCTATAGTTATATATTCAACAGTTATCCATGGGTAATTTTCTTAACGTTTATATGAAGGAAATGCCCAAAATTTAAAACAGTGGATGACCTTGGATAACTAGAAACCTTTAAACTTGAGCTTTATCACTTTTCTTTAGTTAGAACAGTAAGACACAAAGACCTTAGCTTTCCAAGTCAAATAGACCCATGGAAAAGAGAAACATACTTTCTTCTTGCAGGCGAGCCATGATCTGAACATCAGTGAGGTCCTGTAGTTTATATCCCATGGAGATAGAGTCATCCTCCAATTCTGATGTACTCAATTCACTGTCTATGGATGACTGAGGGCTAAGGGGGGAGCCCCTGGAAGTATAACCTAAGAAAAGTAAACGTTATTCAGACTTTATATCAATAACTCTTCATATATTCCCTGCTACCCCCAAAGCTAGAACAATTGCCATTCCAGCATTCAACTCTCAGACATAAAGCATGCAATTCAGTAAATGTACAAAAAGCTATTCATGATTTTTCTGGTTCCTCAAGCCAACTTAAACACTTAAAAAATAAAGCCAAAACTTGGCTTCTGGTTAAGCACTACCTAATCATCTTTCTCTAAAGGGCTGGCATAAAAATATATTGAGCTCTGGGGTGGTTCCCATTTTCCATTGAAGACCACAGACAGTTAACTGTGATGAATAATTCTTATCATGTTACTAAACTGAAACTTCATTTGACCCACTTATTAAATAGACAACAGTTACAATATCCTGTCTCGAAAATAGTGAGTGATCATGTAGAGATATGACTTCCTAAAACTTCCTTGTTTTAACTAAAAAAAAAGCATCAGAAATAAGGAGAAACAAAGGAGGGGATGTCCAAAAGACGGTAGAGACTAAGAAACTACAACTAGGAAAGCAGAAAAGTGGTAAGATTTGAGTGATAGTAGTTCTGAGACTAATGACAGCATGACATCAGTCACCCCAGTCCTGCTTAAGAAAGCTGTCTGACTTTCTTATACCTGGTTTGATAAATATAGGTGAGAGAGAAAAAAGAGAGAGACACACAATCAAAGGTTACAGCTTTAATTAGATCTTGCTTTGATGTTTGATATAAAAGGCACATGTGCTACTCAACAACATACTATTTTGTACACACACATCAAAGAGCTTGATTTAATCAATGTGGGGAACTTTCTTAAGGGACAAAGATTACAATCTGTCTATAACTTAGTAGAGAGTTGCCTGAAGCTCAGCTAGTTTAAGTGGCTTGTCCACAGTCACAGAGCTAGTAAATAGTCAAAGGAAGGATTTGAACTTGGCTCTTTCTAGTTCTGTACTCTATCCATTACACCAAGCTGCTTCTCTGTACATAAATACTAATAAACACCTCACACCGCTTCATCTGTACAACAGACAATAGACTGATGATTCCTAAGTCCAAAGTAATGGTCTTCATTTTGAACCCAAAGTAGTATCGCAATTATATTGAGATTACCTTTCATCTCTATTTTTCTATCAGACATTCATCCAAGTGGTTTAGTGGCATGATTTTTTAAAGCATATTAGTAGGTAAAAAGTTAAAATATTACCTGTTTTTTCAGGTGTTAGTATTGCTTTACTGGAGGTTTTAGAGAAGCTGGGAGTATTAAAGCCATTGCTATATGGACTGAGTCTTGCAACAGGGCTATAAGGAAAGGCCAATGAGGTGGGTGGGGTGAAGAGACTGCGCCATCGGAGAGCTGTCATGGAAGCAAAAAAACAAATGGTGTTAGTGTACAATTTAAGTGCAGACTAATGATGGCCTGACAAAAGCAAGAGGGAAAAGAATGAGTTTTTAAAAGGTCGTTAGTTAAAATGTGAACTGTCTTCCTCTCATAAGAAAATCATATTTCTATCCATGTTGAAATAGAACAACAATTGGCTGATTTATGAATTAGGATTCTGTTTGCAGATCTTTTAGAAAAAATAATTGTTATTCTGTGTGATTCAAGATATGAGTGCCTCAACAAATCAAAATGTATGAATTTTCACATGTTTTTAATAATTGCATGCAGTGGTCTAGGTTCAGTTTATATATATAAACAAAAAGGCATAAGACCTTGAACCTCAGAAGAGCACATCAATTTGCTACAAAGAATATCTATTTCATAAATAACTTTGGAGAATAGTAAGATTCTTTGGAGAATACATAAGATACTTAAACACAAAGATATTTATAATATTTATTACCCTAGAAGATATTATTTGTATTAAATGCTGACAGCTATTTAATTTCTAAAACATAACTTTCTACTCATTCACACTCAGATTATCTTCAAAGTCAGCATTGCACAGTGGGGGTCCTGGGAGCCAGGAAGATCAATCCAATCTGAAAAAACCATTTATCACCTATTATGCTGCCAGGCGCTGAGTTCAAATTCTAAGAGACATTTAAAAGCTGTGTGATCAGGAGCAAGTCATTGCTCTCTGAGCTCGTTTCCTCACCTGTAAAATAGGGGTGATGTTCAATTATAAAGAACTGAAAACTCTAAAGCAGTAAATGTCAGTTGTTAATATTGATATAAAAATTAAAGTTAACCAGTATGAAAGGAAAAGACAACAAATGATTCTAGTTGGAATTTCTGAATGGCATTACAATAAAGATAAATTTATTTATCACAGAAAAGTTAAATAATAAAAAGAGTTTAGAATTTTTATTCAACCCATTCAGTAACCACTTGATATCTTCAAGGTACTACACTAAATGCAGGAGGAACAAAGGACAATAAGAAACAGAAAAATAGTAAAAGCAGAAAAAAATTATCAGTTAGGGTTACTACAGAGAACGTTACCAATCCATTATAACAGTTGCCAGAAATCAAACTGTCTACAGTATAGATAATTATATATACTATATATAAAATATATACTGGTACATATTATATATAGACTATATATTATATTTATGTAATATATACACACTAAATAAACATTAAGTATAACATGTATTTTACTTTAAATAGAGAAATCAATCTGATCATCTGGTTTTCCTGTGCACATCTTCATGTGCACAAGATTTTTTTCAACTCTTCCAACAAATAAGTATTCCCTCCTTCCTCCAACTGTTAAAACTCGACTTCAAGGTAAAGGAAATATAGCATGGGCTTATAAATGATATACCAAAAATAAAAGCTTTCTTTTCATTCTTGCTAAGACAATTGTGGATACAAATAAAAACAAAAACAGTTCCTGCTCTCAAGGATTTTACAATCTAATGGAATTAGACAATACACATAAAAAGTCCAAGGGGGGGGCACCAAGGGATATTTTGTTTTGTTTTTAAATAGAAGTGAGACACTAGCGGAAAATGGAGAGTTCCTTGGTAAGTTCTGAGCCCTCTATAAAAGAAAGGTTTTGAGAGGAGTTTATTGCTCTCCTGCTACGATCACATTACATGGATTATGTGAACATATTTTTGGTCAGTGTAGGTGAGGAAACTAAGTTACTAACAATATTGCACTTGCTATAGTCACACTTTGAAAGCCTACAGGCTTCAGGACAGGAAGGAATTTGAATCTGAGCCTCGCTTGTATTGATATCAGTTTGCATCAGTGATCCAACAAGTAATTTGCTGCTACTGGCAAAGTTCCCCAAACACAACTAGCAAATATAACTGAGACACCACTGGTACAACTTGCAAAGACCTGGCAACTCTTAGCATAACATTACCATGAGATCCCTTACTTCCAAATACACTAATGGTCCAAAAATGACAACTAAAACAGGTTTTAAAACAGAAAACGTCAGAAGGTCGTCCACATATCTTAAGTGTCTGGGTTTATCACCATAATTATTAGAAATCCAATTTCTCCAGTCCCCCCCAAAAAATACCCTATTAATAGGTTTTTGTGACTACATACTTTCTTCACACAAGATGTGATTTGGTAATGGTCAATGCAAATTAAACTGACTACATGTTCTCAGCCACAGATGCACCACTAGTCAACAGCATTCATTTACGTTGCACAATAACCACTGTGAACAGGCCCACTGAGCACAAAGCTACAGTTATTGTGGCTATGACAGCAAGATCCCAAGCTGGGAACACAATTAGTATCTAGAGCAAGTAAGAATGTGCTACATTATTCTTTCAGTACAGACTTTTTAAAAGAGAGAGGAGAAATTATTCTTGCAGCAGGTTGACAAAGCAGTGATGTTATATTAGTACCCAATTCTGAGTTGGAGGAGAAGATAATAAACTAAAGGGAAGTGATTATATCCTAGCTGTTTTTCACTTAAAAGATAGTGCCACTGTTTTAAAACTTTAGAGTATTATTTTTATCAAGGATAAACACAACTGTTTTAAAAGGAGGATGGGTTGTCTTAATCAAGAAAAATTATACTTTGATCTGGCTTTTTTCTGCCTTAACACAGAGGTCATAAGACTAGAGGTGGAAGATGATATAGATCAATCCTCTCATTTTATGGATGCAGAATCTGAGGTCCAGAAACTTGCTACAGATAACAGCTACCATTTATATAGCATTTTAAAATATATTATCTCATTTTTTCTTAACAATCCTGGGAAGTGGGTGCTATTATTTTTCCCATTTTACCGCTGAGGAAACTGAGATAGATACAAGTTAAATGACTTACCCAGAGTGAGATAGCTAGTTAAGTGTCTGAAGCTGGATTTGAACTGAAGTCTTCCTGACTCAGGTTAAGCTTTCTTGCTGCCTCCGATAACACAAGTAAATAAAAGACGTTTCCAAGATATGAGTCTAGGTCCTCTGACTTCTAACTGTAATACAATACTTCCACAACAAGTATTAAATCATTAGATCTCAGAAGAGCCCTGGGAGACAGGTAAACAGCAATCATTAATTATCCAGAGAAAACAGGCAGTGTATGGGTTTCCTCCTAGTTGCAGAACCACACACAAGGTCACTGAAATTGTCATCACTAAAGACCAAGGCTGATCTCTTAGAAGAATGATTTTCAAACTTGCTGAGCTTGAACAGACCTCATATCTGTTCTTGTCTTCATATTTACAAACATAAGGTGAAGAAGACAATGAAATAGACACTAAAGTTCACCCTGACAAGTTTTTTTTCTGAGGAGCTGCTAAAAGTACCTCATGGAAGCCTGGAGTTACACAGAACACAATCTGAAATCTAGTCATAAAATCCTGTTTTTTTTGTATAGTTGCTATGTTCTAGATATGACTTTCAAGTCATATACATACATGTGTGTATATGTGTTTAATCACACACATGCAAACATGTGTATGAACAAATATGTTAACACTAAAAGAATGGTAAATAGAATTCATTATGAGAATTATAAGGATTGCTTTGTTGTCGTGTTCATCCTTCATTTTCAAAGAGAAATGATCACTTGACTTTGAGTGAGGGTGGGCTATGCAGGTCACCAGCCTCACTTCTCCTCCAGAGCCATCTGAATCCAGTGACCAGCTATTCATCAGGATACAATGGGAGAGAGATCCTGGCCTTTTAGGCTAAGGCCTTTTCAGGTACTTAAAGTGAGGTAATGCCCATTCAATGAATAGGAAAGGTAGTCAGGGGGATGGCCCCTTTAACAGAAAAGAAAAAATAAACAGAAGGTTGTGTTCCTCCTTTGTTTCCAAAGAGGACCATGACATCAGAGAAATGGTGACATGACTTGCACAAGGCTAAATCACCTCAAATTACACCCAGTTTCAACCATTTGTTCATCCCAACAATGAATTTACCCTTATTCTCCATGAGGGCAATCTTATCTTTCAAGGATATAAATTTATTGATTTGTATTGTGTTCTGTGTGTGAACCCTCTATCTATCTTAAAAGTAAGGAACCTGACAGGTAAAGTCCTATAGCTACATTTGTATGGCAGATAGCACAGCAACATGTTTCCTTAAGGACTGGGCCCTGGATTTTCACCAGTGTGCAGAATCGCCTCTACTAATGCAAATTCACACTTGCCTTCCCACTTGCATTCCTAAATAGTTGCCCTAGAGCAGAAATATCAAGCTCTTAACAAAATAAATATAAATACAATGAAACTTAGACAATATTACATTTTCAAACAAAGTAAATATGCAGCCACAAAGATCCTTATGTGGCCCCCTAGAGTTTTTAATTGAGAATTTGAGACCATCCCCCTATAACACTTAAAGAGGCCAAGTAACTTGCCCAGAGTCATATAGCCAATATGTGTCCAAGAGAGACTGAACCAAGGTCTTCTGGACTTGAGGTTGATTCTCTATCCACTAAGACATGTTACGCTTAGGGTGATAATGATATGACTGAACAACACCAAAAGGCAAACAATATAGTTATTTTTTGTTTAGAATAAAGGGGTGAGACAGTGGAATGAATATTGGCTCTGGAATGTGAGAACATGAGTTCAAATTCTGTCTCATGTCACTTGAAATTCTTGGGCCTAAATTTCTTCATATGCAAAATTAGGCAGTTGAGCCAGATGGATGACTTCAATGTTTCTAACAAGGAGGACCTAAGGGCCTATGAATTCAAAATGCTTTAATTTCTCTCCTATAAATGATACACAAAAAGTATCTATTATGGGGAAGAAGATAGCTTCTAAAAAATATTTACGTTGGGATTTCCAATACTATATAAACAGTTTGGAAGAACAGGTTATAAAACAAAGTCCTGCATCCTTCCATGACACAAACTACCAAAGAATCATTTTAGTGACAGAAAAAATAACAAAAAATCATCTGGAAGAGCAAAAGGTCAAGAATATCAAGGGAATCAAAGAAAAAAATGTGAAAGAAGGCAATCTAGCAATTCTAGATTTAAAACCATATTACAAAGGAACAATCATCAAAATAGTCTGGTACTGGCTAGGAGATAGAGCAGTATATCAGTGGAATAGATTAGGTCCACAACACACAATAAATGACCAAGTTTGATAAACCCAAACATCCAAGCTTTTCAGGTAAGAACTCAATATTTGACAAAAGCGCTGGGAAAACTACAAAGCAGTTGGGAAAAAACTAGACAGACAAAATTTCTCACACTGTAAATGCAGATGAAACATTTAGACAAAAGGTGATACAAGTAAATTAAGGGAGAATGGAAAATATACCTGCTGATCTACACAGTTTATGACCAAACAAGAGACTGAGAGGATCACAGGAAGTAAAATGGATAATTTTGGCTGCATGGAATTGAAAAGCTTTTGCACAAACAAAACTAAGGCTCAAAATTAAAACGAACTGGGAAAAAAATTTTAAAGCAAACTTCTCTGATAAAGGCCTCGTTTCTCTAATATATGTGGGACTGAACCAGATTTATAAAAATAAGACTCATTTTCCAGTTGATCAATGGTCAAAGGATAAAAACAGGCAGTTTTCAGAAGAAGACATCAATGAAAGATGGTGCAGTAACAACAATGACTTTGTAGAGCCCAGCCAAATATCTGTAAAAAATGACTTCTGGAACCCACAGAATGACAGAGTGAAGCAAATCTCCAGCCCAAGACAGCCTGGCAGGTCATAGAGAACTGTCTTTCATGCCACTCTGGGAGCAGAGAGCAGTCCAGTGTGGGTTGAGTCATCACAGTCAGGACCTGAGCAAGCCTTGGGGGGACTGAATCTTGGACACCTGTGAAAGTTTCCAGATATCATGATCCCAAAATGTTGAGGACAAACTGGAAGGTCACTGGAGAAAACCCATGAGACCAGGGTGAGAGAGTGCCCTGGCCGCAGCCCCAGGGCAGCAGAGCAGGGAGGTGGTAGAAGAATCCGTGGCAGCTGTTTCTGAAGCTCTAGGCTCACAGATTGTGGGGGGATCAAGTGGTTGACAGCCCTCCACCCCTACTGGAAGCAGAGAACCACCTTGACAAAGAGCTCAAAAGTCAAGTAATGACTAGGGAAATGTGCAAAAACTGGAAAAAGAATCAGACGAGAATCTTACTTTGGTGACAAGGAAGAATAAAATATTCAAACAGCAGATAATAAAGTCAAGCCTCCAAAAAAAATATGAATTGGTCTCAGGCCATGGAAGAGCTCAAAAAGGATTTTGAAAATCAAGTAAAAGCAGTAGAGCAAAAATTGAGAAGGGAAATGAGAGTGATGCAAGAAAATCATGAAAAACAAGTCAACTGTTTGCTAAAGGAGACCCAAAAAAATATTGAAGAAAATAACACTTTAAAAATAGACTAACTCAAATGACAAAAGAGATCCAAAAAGCCAATCAGAATTATGCCCTAAGAAATAGAATTGGCCAGATGGAAAAGCAGATCCAAAAGTTCACTGAAGAAAATAATTCCTTAAAGATTAGATGGAGTAAATGGAAGCTAATTACTTTATGAAAAAAAAAATCCAGAAATTATTAAACAAAACCAAAGGAATGAAAAAAATAGCAGACAACGTGAAATATCTCATTGGAAAGACAAGTGACCTGGGAAATAGATCCAGCATAGACAATTTTAAAATTATGGTACTACCTGAAACTCATTATCAAGAAACTGAGCCGGGGGCGGAGCCAAGATGGCGGAGTAGAAAGATGCACGTTTACGAGCTCCGAACCCACAACCCACAGAATTAAGGTAAAAAGAGATCCCCATAAATTCTGAATCACTGCAGGGGGTGCATAAACATAGGGGAAGAGATTTCCGTTTCAGTGAGCCCTGGAGAGCCGTCCACAGAGGACCCTACCCCAGCGCTGCCCTGGCCACGGCCCCAGAGAAGCTCCCCGGAGCAGGCTTCAGGGACGGAAGCTCCGGCAGCCGGGAAAGTCCCTCCGCCTACAGAAGCTACAGGTCAGTGAGAGAGAAGGCTGGGCTGGACGAGAGGGGGAGCAGAGTGTCTCTGTGACTCAGGCCCCCTCGGGAGGAAGCGGCAGCGGCAGAGATGGGGGCAGGAAGCGGAAGAGGCAGAGGCGTGGGCGGCAGCGGAGGTGGCCTGGACTCTCCCAGCGGCAGGCAGGATCTTCATTACTGAAAATCTCTGCATAAACAACCTGAGGGAGCTGAGCCTGGGAGACTGGCCCTGCCCCACTCCGCTCTATTACTGAAGGCCTCTGCATAAAGCCCCTGAGGGAACTGAGCCTGGGAGGCGGGGCCCCCCACACCCCCACCCACTCCGTTCCTGAAAGTCTCTGCATAAAGCCCCTGAGGGAGCTGAGCCTGGGAGGCGGCCCTGCCCCCACCCCAGCACCTGAACTAAAGCTTGCTGTTTAAAGCCCATTTGAACCTCAGACCCCAAGCACTGGCTGGGCGGATCTAGGCGGGGGTGGACAGGAATCTCAGAAGTCAAGTAACTGGCTGGGAAAATGCCTAGAAAAGGGAAGAAAAATAAGACTACAGACAGTTTTTTCGAACAGATGCAAATGATCCCGACTTCCGGATCTGACGAGGAAATATTCTTGCCATGAGGGAAAGACGTGGAGGGCGGGGCCTCAGTATCCCAGACATCCCAGGGGGATGTTGGATGGGCTCAGGCCTTGGAAGAACTCAAAAAGGATTTTGAAAAGCAAGTTAAACAGGTGGAGGAAAAACTGGGAAGAGAAATAAGAGAGATGCAAGAAAAGCATGAAAAACGGGTCAATACCTTGGTAAAGGAGACCCAAAAAAATGCTGAGGAAAGTAACACCTTGAAAAATAGGCTCACTCAATTGGCAAAAGAGGTTCAAAAACCTAATGAGGAGAAGAATGCTTTCAAAAGCAGAATTAGCCAAATGGAAAAAGAGGTTCAAAAGCTCACTGAAGAGAATAGTTCTCTCAAAATTAGAATGGAACAGATGGAGGCTAATGACTTTCTGAGAAACCAAGAAATCACCAAACAAAACCAAAAGAATGAAAAAATGGAAGATAATGTGAAATATCTCATGGGAAAAACAACTGACCTGGAAAACAGATCCAGGAGAGACAATTTAAAAATTATGGGACTACCTGAAAGTCATGATCAAAAAAAGAGCCTAGACATCATCTTCCATGAAATTATCAAGGAAAACTGCCCTGACATTCTAGAACCAGAGGGCATAATAAGTATTGAAAGAATCCATCGATCACCACCTGAAAGAGATCCAAAAAGAGAAACTCCTAGGAACATTGTGGCCAAATTCCAGAACTCCCAGCTCAAGGAGAAAATCTTGCAAGCAGCTAGAAAGAAACAATTCCAGTACTGTGGAAATACAATCAGGATAACTCAAGATCTAGCAGCTTCTACATTAAGGGATCGAAGGGCCTGGAATAGGATATTCCAGAAGTCAAAGGAACTAGGACTCAAACCAAGAATCATCTACCCAGCAAAACTGAGTAGAATACTTCAGGGGAAAATATGGTCTTTCAATGAAACAGAGGATTTTCAAGCATTCTTGATGAAAAGACCAGAGCTGAAAAGAAAATTTTACTTTCAAACACAGGAATGAGAAGAACCATGAAAAAGTAAACAGCAAAGAGAAGTCTTAAGGGACTTACCAGAAGTGAACTGTTTACATTCCCACATGGAAAGACAATATTTGTAACTCTTAAAACTTTTCAGTATCTGGGTAGTTGGTAGGATCACACACACACATGTACATGCATGCACGCACGCACACATACACACATGCACACACATACAGAGACAGAGAGCACAGAGTGAATTGAATAGGATGGGACCATATCTTAAAAGAAATTAAGGTAAATGCTGAGAGAGAAATGTAGTGGGAGGAAAGAGGGTGAAATGTAATGGGATAATTATATGTCATTTAAGAGGCAAGTAGGAGACTTTAGTGGAGGGAAAAAGAGGAGAGCTGAGAAAAAAAAAACCAAAAAGTTTACCCTCATCACATTTGACTAAAGGAAGGAATAAAATGCACACTCATTTTGGTATGAAAACCTATCTTACAGTATAGGAAAGTGGGGGAGAAGGAGATAAGCAAGGGGGCGGGATGATGGAAGGGAGGGCAAAGGGAGGAGGGAGCAATTTGAAGTCAACACTTGGGTAGGGACAGGATCAAAAGACAGAAGAGAAACAATGAGGGGCAGGATAGGATGGAGGGTAATTCAGTTAGTCTTACACAACATGACTATCAGGGAAGTCATTTGCAAAACTACACAGATATGGCCTATATTGAATTGCCTGCCTTCCCAAAGGGAATGGGTGGGGAGGGAGGGATGGGAAGAATTTGGAACTAAAAGTTTTAGGAACAACTGTTTAAGTTTTGTGTTGCTACTAGAAAAGAAGACATACAGTTAATGAGGAATAGAAAGTCATCTGGCCCTACAGGAGAAAAGAGGAGATGGAGACAAGAGAAGGGAGGGATGACAGATGAGAGGGCAGATTGGAGATAGGGAAAATTAGATTGCTTGGGGTATTGGGGTGGGGGGAGGGGATAAAAGGGGGAAAAAATTTGGAACCCAAAATTTTGTGAAAATGAATGTAAAAAGTTAAATAAATTAATTAATTAATTATTAAAAAAAAAAAACAAAAAAAAGAAACTGAGCCTAGACATCATCTTTCAAGAAATTATCAAGGAAAACTGCCTGATGTTCTAAAATTGGAGGGCAAAATAAATATTGAAAGAATCTACCAATTGCCTTCTGAAAGACATCCCAAAAGGAAAACTCCAAGGAATATTGTAGCCAAAATCCAAAGTTCCCAGGTCAAGAAGAAAATATTGCAAGCAGCCAGAAAGAAACCATTCAAGTATTGTGGAAATACAGTCAGGATAACACAAGATCTAGCAGCTTCTACATTAAGGGATCACAGGGATTGGAATATGATTTCCAGAGGTCAAAGGAGCTAGGATTAAAACGAATAAATCACCTACCCAACAAAACTGAGTATAATACTTCAGGTGAAAAAAATGGTCATTCAATGAAATAGAGGACTTTCAAGCATTCTTGATCAAAAGACCAGAGCTGAATAGAAAATCTGACTTTCAAACACAAGAATCAAGAGAAGCATGAAAAGGTAAACAGGAAAGAGAAATCATAAGGGACTTACTAAAGCTGAACTGTTTACTTTCCTACATGTAAAGATAATATTTCTAACTCTTGAGACTTTTCTCAGTATTTGAGTAGTTGGAGGGATTATATACGTATAGACAGAGGGCATCGGGTGAGTTGAACAGGAAGGGATGATATCTAAAACAATAAAATTAAGGGGTAAGAGAGGAATATACTGGGAGGGAAAAGGGAGAAATAGAATGGGGCAAATTATCTCTTACATAAAAGAGGCAAGAAAAAGCTTTTTCAATGCAGGGGAAGAGGAGGGAGGTGAGAGGAAAAAAGTTAAGCTTACTCTCATCACATTTGGCTTAAGGAGGAAATAACATGCACACTCAATAGGCTATGAAAAATCTATCTTACCCTACAGGAAAGTAGGGGAAGAGGGGATAAGCAGGGTGTGGGAGGGATGATACAAGGGAGGGCAAATCGGAAGAGGGGTAATTAGAAGTAAACACTTGAGGAGGGATAGGGTCAAAAGACAGAACAGAATAAATGGGGGGCAGGATAGGATGAAGGGAAATATAGTCTTTCACAACGTAACTTTTATGGAAGTCTTTGGCATAACTACACATGTATAACATAAATTGAATTGCTTGCCTTCTCAGTGGGGATGGGTGGGGTGGGAGGAAGGGACAGAAGTTGAAACTCAAAGTTTTAAACATGAATGTCAAAAACTGTTTTTACAAGCAACAGGGAAAGAAGATATACAGGTAACAGGATACAGAAATCTATCTTGCCCTACAAGAAAATAGAGGAGATGCGGATGTGAGAAGGGAGGGGTATGATGGAAGGGAGAGAAGTGTTGGGAGAGGGGTAATCAGAATGCATGCTGTCTTGGGGTGGGTGGAGAGAAAATATGAAGCTCAAAATCTTGTAGAAATGAATGTTGAAAACTAAAAATAAATTTAATTTTCAAAAAATCAATAGTCACATAAAAAACTGTCCCAAATCACAACTGCTTAGAGAAATGCAAATTAAAGCAACTCTGAGGTACTACTTCACACTTATCAGATTAACTAACATGACAGGAAAGGAAAATGACAAATGCTGGAGGAATATGGAAAAATAGATACAATGACGCATGGCTGGTAGAATTATGAATGAGCCCAACCATTGTGGAGAATAATCTGTAACTATGCCCAAAGGGCTATAAAACTGTGTGTACCCTTTGACCCACTAGGTCTATATTCCAGAGCCTTTTTTTTTAAAAAGTAGGACTTATGTATACAAAAATATTTATAGCAACTCTCTTTGTGGTGGCAAAGAATTGGAAATGAGGAGGTGCCCATCATTTGAGGAATGGCTGTGATATATGATTGTGCTATAAGAAATGATGAACCGAATGTTTTCAGAAAAATCTGGGAAGACTTATGTGAATTCATTCAAAGTGAAGTAATCAGAAACAGAAAAACACTGTACACAGTTAACAGAAATATTGTAGGAATGATCAACTGTGAAAGACTTAGCTTCGCTGATCAAGGCAATAATCCTAGAAAATTCCAAAGGACCCATGATGAAAAATGCTATCCACCTCCAGAGCAAGAACCAATGAACCCTGAGTGCAGATTAAAACTTTCGAGGTCATGTGTATAGAAGTGTACACACACATACGCACAGAGTGACTGAAAAGTAAAGTCTTGGTACAATTTTAAATTTAAAGATGCACTGACTTTAGAGATACCCAGAGGATACACATACACATTCAAGTTGAACATAATTTATAGAATATAATTTTACAGAATTAGAAATAAAATTTAGAATATAAGCTACTCTAAGAGAGGGAGCTACTTTTGTCTTTTCCTCCCAAGGTTGGCAGTGTCTGGCACATGGTAAATGCTTAATAAAAGGACCATACTACTTAGTAAAAGTAGTGCAGTCAGGACCGTCATAATATTCCAAGATTAATCAGAATGGTAACACATAAGACAGCGCCTTCATTAGCTCAACCCAACCACTACTCCAGTCTAACCAAATGCTGTTTTCAGCAGTGGCTGGGGTTAACATGCATTACAGAAGAGCTGACCCTTGCAAAAGGCTAGCCACTGCTGAGTTGCTAGGAACTTCTTGGTAACAGGAGCTGTAGGAAAGCACTACACACTCCAGTTAGCAGTAAAGCTAGTTAGCAAAGAAGCAACAAAGCCCTCCCAGTTTATATAAACTCCATTCTTCTCAAGGCAAATATGTCACTTTGCTCACAAATTCTTTACATTCAGGGTTTATTTCTATAAACTCTACTGTCCAAAAAGTAGAGCTAAGCAGAAGGAACACTTTCTAATTCTTCCCAGTGGCTTTAATACTGCTCCCTCACTTATGGTTAGATACAGAGTACTCTGGAGAGTCTCTCTGGCTTTAACTTTGTGCCTCCCTCAATGTTGCCCTCCCAAAATCTACAGGATGTGCTAAAGCTCTAAAAATTGAACTTGTTAAATGAAACAAGGTGAAAAGAAGTCATTTTTGGAATTAGACAGGCTTGCTTTCTTCATTCTTTTACATTGTCAACAGAGGACAATAGCCCAAAGAGTAATAAGCATGGCATATAGCTAAACAAAGCCAGCTGATGCATGTTAGTACCAAACTTTATGTGTTCTTTCTCCCTCTTTTTTTCTTACTAAGCACAACTTGCTAGTCCTTTCAAACATACAACAAAATTATGTAAATTTCTTTTTTTCCCCATCTTTTCTCCCCTCTTCTGAATGTGCTGCCCATTAAATATTAGAATGAGAACCAAAGACTTTGTTGTTCTTCCCATGAAGTTCCCTCAAAGAATATATGAGAAATTTCAAAAACAGAAATTGTTTTCCTATAATTCTGTTGCCAGTTCTTCAGATGTAACTTTTATAATCAATACAGTTCACACTGGCATAGCACACTACACAGTTGCAAAGTACTCTTCCAATGCATGACTTCATTTATCCACCAACTTGGCTAGATAGGTAATACAAGTGTTATCATCATATCCACCTACAGATGAGGAAACAGACTCATTGGCTTATCCACTCTAGGTTACAAAGCAAGTAGCAGAGTCAAAATATGAACAGGGATCTTCTGAATCCTTAAAAAATTATAAGAAATATACTTAAAGTTTTGTGAAGAAAGGATTTTGTAAACATTTAAGCTTGATAGCTGCTTCACATATTAGACATTTAGTTGGGAAGACTTTCACTCAAAGCCTACACCTCTGTAGCCTACTAACAGTGTGATCCTAGGCTTGTCCCTTAACTTCTGACTGACTTTGACAATTCTCTTTAGATCCAATTTCAGACTGTTACAAGGATTTTGTTAAGGGGAACTTCCTATAATGATGACCTCTATATAGCATGGCAGAACAAACTATATAAATGTAAGTCATCATCATCATATCACACACACACACACACACACACACACACACACAGCCTGGACAAGTGGATATTTATAAGTCAGCTATCTACTTTTGTCTTCTAAACTATACAAGTGATTCTATATACCAGCTAGATTGGTATTCCATAGCATCCTCTACCTTGAACTAAAGATAAAGAGCAACGTAAGATTTTCAACAGGAAAGGACCTCAGCTTGGTGGATTCAACCTCCTGACTTTTACTGACAAGGAAACTAAGGCACAAGGAGGTAAAATGTCACACAGTTCCACAGCCAGCAAATGAATGAGAGAATATTGTAAATAAGTTCTTACTTCAAGGCCAGCAATCACCTACTGTGCCATGAGGTTTAATGGTTACATCAACTGGAAAAGAAAATACCTACCTAGTTTTTCCACAAGTCTGTTCTGCCACCAAGGGAAAGCAGTGTGGTTTCAAGGAGTCTCCTCCTTAGATCTGAGGCTCTCAAAATGGTCTGAAAGCCTTTTAGGAGGCCCGTAAGGTCAAAGCTATTTTTGTAATACTAAGATGTTTTGATTTCTAATACGATATATAACAATAGCTATAAACTACATAAGCAAAAGTTCTTGGGGAGGTATCTTTAATAAAGCTTAAGAATGTAAAGAGATGGAGCAGAGCCAAGATGGTGGAGTAGAAACATGCACATACTCCAGCTCTCCACCACAGTCCATAAAATAGCTGTAAAGAAAGACTCTCAAGAAATTCTAGAGCAGCAGAAGTCACAGAATGATAGAGCGGAGATTTCCAACCCAGGGTGACCTGGAAGGCCAACAGGAAAGGTTTGTCCACAGAATCTGAAGAGAAGCACAGCCCAGCCTGGGCCATGCTGTGTACAGCAGCAGGCCTTGGGGGCAGCAGCAGCAGCAGAGTTTCACAGATCCCTCAACCCACAGGTGACAAAGACACTTCAAAGGTCAGTGAGAGGGCTTTTCCAACTTGGGGAGAAGAGATCAGGGTCCACACCTAGTCCTGACCCCAAGCAACAGTTGTCTGTGGAGGCTGGGGTGCTGGTGACCTCAGCAGGCAGCAGCCAGCTTCCATTGTTCCATTGTTAGAGCACTCATCATAAAGCCCCAGAGGTAACTGAACAGCTAGCTGATCTGAACCTCAGCCCTGAGTGGGGGCCCCACCCCTACCTAAAGTCCCTGGAGGAATTGAGCAGCTGATCTGCATCTCAGCCACTAGGAAGGCAATAAACTCCTCTCCCTTGATTGTGTCACCTTGGAGGAACTGAGATCTTACACGTCCCCGAGTATACCCTACTCTTGACAAAGGACCCAAAAATCAAGTAACTGGCTGAGAAAATGACCAAAAAAGGGGGAAAAAAATAAGACTATAGAAAGTTACTTGATTGGTGAACAGGTATTCTCTCCCATCCTTTGGGATGAGGAAGAACAAAATTTACCATCACGGGAAGACAAAAAATTTTTCAGGAGGATTAGTATTCAGATAGGAGCTTATTAAGTCAAGAAATGCAAAAGTAATGAATACTGTCAGGCAGTCAATAAACATTTATTAAAAACCTACTGCGAAGTAGTGTGTTAGGTGCTAGGGATACAAAAACATATAAAAACAAAGGCAGTCTCCTGCCTTCAAGAAGTTTATGATCTAACAGGGAAAGACAATGTGCACCAAAAAAAACTAAAAATGGGGGAGGAGGGCATGATAGAGAGATCCAAAGAATTCCAAAAATAGTAAAGCTGAAGGGAAATATAGAAGAAAAACTGTGGTGAGACCCCTCTTTAATAGAGGCCCTGGAGCCCACTGCCTTCTCCTCTAATCAGAGGGTATAATCAGAAGGGCAGAGGGTACTGATAAAATATGAGTATAAAGCAGACTTAATCTTACAGGACAGTGACATTTCCCAATGACAAGTTTCCTGAGGAAAGAAGAAGGAAAGATGAAGAATTCCACAAAAAGTCCAAAAGCATCAAAGCTGCTGGGAACTGCATACCATTGCACACAATTTGAAAGTGGTGTGAATGTCTTTCAAATGGAGGAGAAAAATGCACAGAAGAAATACAGGAAGTCTAGGAAAAACACAGGATTTGTTTTTGTAAAAGGTACATCTTTTGTGTGTGCACATGTGCATGTGTACGTGCATGTGTATGTGCATGGATATGTACATGCTAGTTAAACCCTATGACTTCATCCATATTGGCAACTCCGAGCATGAAAACTCCTTCCATCGATACAGACTGGCAACTCTCTTGTAACTTGCCAACTTAAGTTACCTAAGGCACTAACCTGCCCTGGTCACACAGTTAGTATGTGTCAGAGGCAAGAATTTAACCTGGATATTTCAGGAAGAAAGATAGTACAGTAGAATAAGCTCAGAAGACCTGAATTCAAATCCCACCTCCAACGTTTACTGTGTTACTTTAGGTAAGTCCTTTCCAATCCCTTGGCCTCAGTTTCTTTATCTGTAAAACTAAGAAGTTAAGTTAAATCCAACTCCACATCTATGATGCCATAATTTTCATTCCAAAATTGGTGCTACTATGCACAATATCCTCTCAAAGATACAATTACAAACACAGAAATGACAAAGTAAACTGGGAGTTTAGGTATGCCTGATCCCTAATCCAAGATAAACATCCTGGAATAAAACTAAAGAAGATTCCATATGATGAAAAAGACTATGAAACACAAAAATGAACTAAGCAATCAGAGAGGGCAGTTTACAGAAAGGTGCCTCAATGGACAACCCTTTGAGATTGTCTCATTAAAAAAAAAAAAAAAATGGCTTATAAAGAAGAACTAGAGCCTTTCCATTTCTGAATCGATCCTCCCTAAGCCCCACAGTGAATATTCTGGAATGAGAACACTGATTAGTCCTATCTCCAAAGTGACAGCATTATGACCTGATAGCTTAGAACCTGTTAAACCCAACATAAATCAAAATTGTCTATAACTCCCTAAAGTGTACATTTTAAAATCTCAAATGTATTCAGGAGAGGCTTTTCAATACCACTTTATAGTCTTCAATATTCTGCTATTATCAAGTGTTATAAATATATAACATGAGACTGAACAGATCAAAGTCTGTTTTGTTTCTGAAAATATGAATGACATGAGGAGTTCAGTTGTATTTTAAACAACCATCACTTTGAGAAAGTGTTCAGAATGGAAGCCATCTGAAAAATCTCAGTAGAAGAGGGAAATAGTGATGAAATCATACAGTAAATGAGAGAATCGGATAAAAAGATGTTTCCAGATTTACCCAAGTGGAAATGAACGTGAGAATTGGCCAAGTTATCCAGTAATGTTTTCTTTGACATTAAACCCACCCCCAGAGTATAACTTCCTATTCGAGAAGATGGCCACTTCAAAGCAGTCATCATATTATGATTCTATCTCCATGTCCTTCCAGTCTGTAAGTTTCCCTACACTACGCGTTCTGTTGGACAGGCACACTGTAGCTTTCAGGTTCTAGTGAGTATCAATTAAAGATGTTCTAGTTCACACTGTTCCCCAGTATCTTGGGTCAAGCAAATTCTAGAAACCCTACCTTCCATCGCCTATCACAACCAGGCAGAAGCACCAACGATCCCCCTTAAACGTATTCCTCTAAACTTGCCTTTTTCTTCTGAGGGTACAATATCTGTAGGCGCCTAACTTTAGAAGCATTCATACGTGTCTCCTTTTGCTTTGTATCACTTACAGTTCTCATTTAATCCCTCTCCCCTAAGCCCTCTCAAAGTGGATGAAAACAGGAAGAAAAAAAATTCAGCAAAAGTTATCTTTAAAAAAATCTGACATATTCAGTGTTCTGTACCCATGCTGCCCTCCCCCCCACCCCTATCCAGCCAAAGAAGTAGCAGGAAAAGAGAAAAGAGTCTTCCTTTCTCTTTGGTGTCAAGCTTTTTCATTATAATTTCAAAGCATCCAACTCTTAGCTGTTACTGTTGCCATTCTGCCGTTCATACTATTCTAGTCATCACGTATATTGTTTTCCTGGCGTTGTTTACTTCACTCTGCGTCACCACCATGACGTCTTGGAGCGCCAAGTAGTGCCTTGTTTTCTAAAGATGATCTGAGGTCCTTTATTTCCGATATCCAGTATCACTTACCTTGTGTTTTCTGAATCAGGGTGGTTCAGATGTTTTTTCTATGTCATGCTATTCTGGGAAACCTGTGATCCTTAAATTGTCTCTACACAGCCTGTCTTAAAGTCTAACAGAGCTAATTTCTTAGTGTTAGCTAGTATAAAAATCACATGTTCTTTTAAATACTGCTGCCTTTTGTTTCTCTTCTCCTGGTTTTCCTTTGTCTATTTTTGGGTTCCAAATTTATTCATCTTTCTTTGAAGAGACTCTCCAATATGGATCCAATATTTTCTCAAATTCTATTTGAGTTTTTTAAAATTTCTGTGTTCTTTAGGTATTTTTCAATCAAGTCCAATTCCTGTGACCTCATTTGGGATTTTCTTGGCAAAGACACTGGAATGGTTTGCTATTTCCTTCTCCAGCTCATTTTACAGTTGAGAAAACTGACACATACAAAGTTAAGGGACTTGCCCAGGGTCACACAGCTAGAAAGTGACGCCACATTTGAACTGAGGAAGTCAGTCTTTCCAGGCCCAGCACTCTATCCAGTCACCCAGCTGCCCTGTTTTATTTTGCTGGGAGTTATAAATTCTGATATTCATTTCTTATTTTTCTTCCTCACAGAGGTATTATCTTGTGAACCATTCTAGAATTCCATGAGATTATTTTCTCAGAAAGCATTTAATTTTCATTTGTCTTGTAAAAGTTGTTATCAATTTTATAATCTCCATGGATTTAGTACTCACCTTTCCTTCTACTTTCTAGGATCCTCTCTGTTGATTGTTTAGGCACAGGGTTTTTGTTGAGTTTTCTTCCTATTAATCTTTTAAAATCAACCTTTTCCCTCCCTCTACAATCTTTTGTTGCTTTCTTACTCCTTCCTGGAGGACGGACACACACACACACACACACACATACACACACACACACACACACACACACATACACACACACACACATTTCAATCCTCTTTCCTTCAAGCCCAGTGCAGCCACACACACTGGCTCAGTTCTTTGCCCCAATATTGGCTTGAATCCCTTCCTTCTCTTCTGTGGTTGGACTGAATTACTCACTGCTACTTCCTGCAGGTTGGGAGGAGGACCAGGAGCATGTTTTGGACAGAGTCTCCACAGATATCCCTAGGGCTGGGCTAGGGAATCCAAGGATCTGTTCTGTGAAGTTTGGATTCAGTCAAAGGGCCATACTTGAGGACCTAGAGGGTCACCGGTTCCCCACCCCTGCCCTGGGGTATCCCTAAGGGCAACGCCAGGTAGGAGACAGCACACTTCCCTCCCCACCTCTCCACCTGCTGCCTTGTTGCCTTAGGGTAGTGGGTGGAAGATGAGATATACTGTGAAGACACAAAGTCTTCACAGGAAGGAGAGGATCTAAATATGAACCCAAAGCACAATTTCACAGGGTCCATTTGCTCTTCCATGCAGCGATCATGGAGGTTGGGGAGGAGGGCTTAAACACTAAGGATTAGCATTTTCTAATGTTAGTTTATAAGGATTCTACCTTGATCAAATTCTCTATTTCCTTTCCCCATGGATACGGCTGTATTTTTTCTGTATCAGATACATAATGACTCTGGGGAATTTCTAAAGTCTGGAGAAAATCTACCATCTTGCTGGGGCCAAGAACCAACAGTCTAGAATATTCTTGATGCTTTCCCTGTGTCTCTCAAAGCATCTTCTATCAGCTGTAATGCCTCATCAAACCTGCCTCCATACTCTCAAATCTGTGCCCTTCTCCCCATTCATATGCCTACCACCCTAATTCAGTCTGCATTACCTCTTTGTCTGGACACCTATAACAGTCTACTAATTGGTGTCCATGCTTCTGGTCAGTCTCCTCTCCAATCCATCCCCCCTCCATAGAACTGCCAAAATAATAAATCAGACCAGGACATCCAGTGGCTCCCACTGCCTATAAAATAAATAAATTCCTTTTCTGCCATTTAAGGCCCCCATATCTGACTCCACCTGCCTTTCTAATCGTGTTCCACAGACCACATTCTAGACAATCTGGACCATTAGCTCCTTCCCGAACAACGTGTTATCACTTGCTTCTGCATCTCTGCATAAAGCTCCTCTCCTCCCCCATGCCTGGAATGTACTCTTTTCAACTTTTTACTTCTCAGAATCTTGGTCCTCCATTTAGACCAGGCTCAAGGATTATCTCTCCACTGACATTTCCTCCAATGTTCCTTCCTCCCCATTCTTGCAGTTGTTCATCTCTTTCCCTCTTCAGTTTTCCTTATAGAATGTACATGCAGTACCTCATAAAGGTAGGAACTGTTCTGGTCCCATCTTTGCAGCCATGGTACCTTCCATACAGAAGCTTGGTAGCTATTTGCTAAACTGAAGTTCATTAAAAGTAGAACTAAAAAATACAAAATGGTCCTTTTAGGATTTTAAGGTCCCATGAAAAGATGCACACTTGCTCATCTTAATATTTCAACTGAGATTTCCCAGAAGGCCTAAACTCCAATCCAAATTAAGAAAAAATTACATACTGAAGAAGAATTAGAGAAAGTTCACAGCAAGTTGCTTCTATGGGCATCTGAGCAAGCAGTAGTTCACAATAACTGTAAGTTAAGTATAAGTTACGTATAAGTAACTTCATGTTTTCTTAAGAAATACTTCTCTAATCAAAGTGAGAAAAGAAGTCAAGCACAATAGGGGACTGGAATAAAGAGTGGCATAGATACCAGCAAAAGAAAAAGATCACGATATGATATGTTATATATGTGTGTGTGT
The DNA here is from genome assembly GCA_023548195.1 of Bettongia penicillata ogilbyi. Lineage (NCBI taxonomy): Eukaryota > Metazoa > Chordata > Mammalia > Diprotodontia > Potoroidae > Bettongia > Bettongia penicillata. Next base: position 2,098,286 of record JAJHZJ010000831.1, on the reverse strand, counting down.
ATATATATATATACACATATACATACAGATACAGATATGTGTACATACATACATAAATCTGTACACACACATATCTCTGGGAGTGTGTGTGTGTGTGTGTGTGTGTGTGTGTGTGTGTGTACATGCACGCATGCGCACACAAAAGCCCACAGGGGTAAAACAGACACCTAAGTCAATCCCCTTGGGAACATGGTCCTCTGTCAAATTCACCCAGTGTTACTCTATTCTCTAAGGCTAAGAAGCAGGTATAATGAACAGTAAAGATTTCACATAGACAGCTCTTTCTCCTCACCCCCAGCAAGGCTCTAAATCTAAAATTAAAATGGCATGCCAGAAAGTAACAAATAGCAATTTATCTGGGATTTCTCTTTCTGAAGGTCTCTAGGCTGCACTTCTCAAAGGATAGAGAATTTATAAAAGTTTCCTAAAATGAACTGTTTAGAAAATAGCAGAGTAACTAATGCCTAGAAATCTGAGCTGAAGGAGATAGCGTCTTGGGACATGCAAGAGAAGGCACTGGCTGGGCTCCAGGAGACAGATGCTTGATAAGCCTCTTAACTTCTTCTTGGCTGAATCAGTGTGGCTTTTTAAAATTAAATAGCCACCTTCAGAACCTGTAGAAGGCTATACAGTCAACATTCTGAGTCATCTAAATTATTTTCTTTCATTGGCTAGGATTAGAGGGCAACACTTCAGTTATCAAGCTAAGCAAAACAAAAGAGTAATTCAGCATTATATATAAAGCTTTCAGAAAAGCCTCAAAGCAAAGGGGGAGAGCTGTCCTCATTTAATTGGAACAAGGTACCAGGAGTGATGGATGATGAGAAACAGGACCTAAATGTGCACGGCCACAGTCAAGGACACTACCTCACAACATGCTAAAATGTGACCTGCTTTGATTCACCTGTTAAGAACATTCAACTATATTGATAAGCTATACAACCGTATTAAATAACTTATGATTAAATGAACCATATACATGAACCAAACACATCCTTCTAATGATTCAAATGTCCAAGTAATATCCAAATACTTAAAATTCTCAATTGCATATCAATGATTATAAACTGACCTTGTTGGATATTTACAGCATGGCCTCCAACAGAACAAAAATTGGGACTTCAGTTATCAAGTTTAGAGAAAGATTAGCAAAATCAGAAGCAGATATTTTAGAAACTGAGTATCTATTATGTAGACAAAGTGGGAAAGAAAAGATCAGCAAGGCAGTCTGAATTTGCCACTTCTTGTTAAACAAGGGATTGCATTTATAATATCTGTCATTTGAGAATCTTCGTTATTACCAAATGTTTATAGAAAAGAAATAGTATGGAATAGTAGAAACAGCCATAAATTAGGAGTCATAAGTTTATCAAGGCAATTCTACAGAGTCTGAAGTCATTAGGTCATATGGAAAAGGCCAGGTGGCATAGGGGATACACCACTGAACTCGGAGTCAGGAAGACTCAAGTTCAAATCTCTCCTAGTCATTCTCTAACTAAGTGACCCTGGGCAAGTCACTTAACACATCTCTACCTCAGTTTCCTCATCAGGAAAACTGGGGTAATAAAAGCATGAGGGAAGTAAAGATATTAAAATAGCAAGTAGTTAATTGTGGAAACAGAGGGAACCATACTGACTCCATCTTGTGACTCTAGCTCAGTTCCCTTTCTAATCACTTATGGGTCTAGTACAAATTCTGTCTTGTGACAAAACTTTATTCAACTGTAGAGAGAACATTATTATATTGTTTCAAACCAGACCTGCATGTCTGGGAAGCTGGATCATCCCTATATCCTGCTTAGGGAACCTTAACCAAGGATCTAAGTCATGCTGACCAGAAACCCAATCAGATTCAAAGATTAATGCAATGAGCTTTCTCATAATTGTACACTTTAAGCAATCCATGTGTCTTATCTGAAAACCGGTTCCACGCTGATCAGTTGTTTCCACATTCCTTTGATCATTCACAGACACTTCACTTGGAGGGAGTGGGACACCTTTTTTTCTGTTTTCATGAAATTACATCTGTTCATTTTCTGCGTCCCAACTTGGAAGGTTCCTAATCTTTAATCCAATTAGAAATCAAATTATCTAATGTTGTATTGTTTCCTTTTAATTAACTGGCCTTATTTGATGAATTGTTTTTAATGTATAAAAGTCTATCTCCCCCATATTTGGGGTCCAGGCCTAAGTTGAGGAAGACTGGTTCCAGTTTTGTTAGAAAACGGGCATGCCCTGCTTAATAAATCAATATGCTCATTAGATCATATCTTTATTTCCTCGGTCATTTCATCTTTCACCTGCAACAAGCACCTACCTCCCAGCGCTGTTAGGAAAATCAATAAGACATGTTAAATGCTTTGCAAACCTCAAAGTGCTATTATGAGGAGTAAATATGATCTGGTTCAATTCTCACTGGAAAGATTAGGAAACTGAGTCCCAGAGCAGTTCTCTTACAGCATGACTCTCAGGAGAGGAGAAAACACACAATACACCTCTTAAAATATTCCTTGTTCTCAATATGGAAAAAAGAGATGAACTTCAATGTTTAATTTAAAAAAACCATAATACTATTAATGTATTCCTTGTTTGGTACAAGTAGTTCTTCCCCAAATCTCCTACCCTGGACTCAGTTTTCTATACTACTGTCAAAGTGACATAAGGAGCACAAGATTGAATTTAACTTCTATTTACAGACAAAATTACATTTAAGGATTCCTATCCAAAGAGTAGCTTGGATTAATTGGTTACTTCCAATCAAGAGATTGCATTCACCTCCTACTCTGGGATTACTGTCCCAAAATGGAACACTGAAGTAGAAAATATTTATTCCCCCCTGTACAGAAGTCATAATGGGAGTCAAACGAAATTTAAGAAATATGAGCATCAGCATTTCTTATTTTCAAAAAGTAGTTCTCATACCAAAACCAATTTAAAGGAAATAGATTCACATGGAACAGTTGTAAGTATAAACTATTACAAAATAATCCATTTTTGAATATCATGTGGCTTTTATGCAATGTATTCTATTTACATTGTTAACTTTTTGCCCTCTGCTAATGAAATGAATCTGATAACACATACCAAATCTATGATATCAAGCACAACTTTAAATCATCATGATATACATTTAATTTTTTAAAGTTTTGAAAATGTAATAGATTTTTATCATATCCTACAGTTAATATGTTGTAGGATTTAATTTTTGAATAGGTATTCTCTGTAAGGTCTTATTTTGAAAAAACGTGAATCAGATCTTTAGCCCAAACTTGTAGTTCTAGATAAAAATGTGTGATTAAATGAATCAAATTAACATTGAAGTGTCTACCATTTACAACCACAATATTCACATAGCTTACAATATAAAGGGGAATATGACATATACACCAAAATAAAGCATAATACATGCATAAGAGGAGAAAGAAAAGTATTATTCAATCCAATGACAATAATTAAAGGAAAACAGGAAGCATTCACTGAAGAAATGATATTTGAGTTGAGCTTTCATAAATTTCAGAAATTCAACAAAAGACAGATCAAGGAAGGAGAAGGGACTGATTCTAGTGATAGGAAAGATTGCAAGCAAAGGCACAGGAGGAATAAAACAGAGAACAGACGTGACAGGAACAATTCTGTTTAGTTGCAACCAAGCATATGTGAGAGGGGACAGTATGAGATAAGGTTGGAAAGACAGGGAGGTTTCAAGCTGTGGAGGGCCTTAAACGCCTCGCAAAGAAGTGCTAGGAAACAGAGCCAAAGCAGAGTTCTCGGTAGAAAAGTGACATGGCTAGATCCATGAATAAAGGGAAAAAGGAAAGCAAGAAAAAGGAGGAAAGAAGACTTCATAGGATGTTATTTCTATAGGCAATAGTCCAAGTCAGTGATAATAAACACACAGAAGTTTTGAACATAGGCGAGCAGACAAATGGTGGTAGTGAAAGAAAACTGAAGGGAGTTTCAGTGGTCATTGAAACTGGCTACTGAGTGACTAAATGAATGGATATAAAACAGATTAAAAGAAGAAACACTGAGACTATCTACTCCAATTCCCCTCATTTCATGGATGACAATACTAGTCCAGAGAGAGGAAATAATCTGTCCATAGTAATGTCAATAATAAGTAACAGAGGATGTGAACCCAGGTCCTCTGACCCCAGAATCAGTGCTCTTTCCCCTGTATGATGACAGGTGGTATAAATGGATTATATAGACTTTGGAGGAAAGACTATTTAGGACGGATAGTAGAGAAATGCTCTACAAGCAGCAGTAGAAAACTGGAACTATGTCAACCTTTCCTCTTGATCTTAAAAATAGCAAAGAGTGGCTTTGAAACTCAAAGAGTCAGAAGAACAATCTGACTTGGGTTAAATCATAAAGATGGAAGGAGTGTTGGAGGAAAAGTCTAAGGATTCAGGTGAATCCATTAATAGAAAGAGGATTCCAAAGGGCACAGTGGAATGAGCTAAGAGAAGGATCAAATGTGTTAGAGTGGTCTTAGGGAAGACCTGATCTGATCTGAATACAGCTAAGAGCTTGGTACAAAGTCTGGGCTAGAGGGGAAGGGACATGAAATTTGTTTCTAAGATGATGACACTCAAGATGACATTGGATAACCTAATTGAAGGGAGGTACTTTAAAGTGGTTTACTGGCAGTATGAACTGCCAGAGACTGGCTACAGAAATACAATTTGAATACGTATGCAAGTGATTTTCAAATTTATCTATAAAGGAATTCATTCCCAAGACATTCTTCCACAGATTTGGTAACAGTGCCTTAAGAATTTATAGTCAATAAGCTAAATATAATGGAGATTCAAGGTCTCATATGCAGTCTTCATCTGTTTTATTGTTATGTAAAGGGAAATACTCATGTTGATTGTTAAATTCATAATAATAAATGGGATTTTTTAAAAAGTTTATAGAATTTAGTAGCATGTTTAAATTATTTCATTCCTTAATATTTGCATGTGATATTCTGTTACTGATATTGTGTTCTCCCTATATTTTCTAAGCATGTCAAAACATTTTTTAAATATCTCATTGTTCCCAGAATTACAGAAAAGTGCTACCATTCTTCCTTATCTATCAGATGAGGAAACAGACAGAGGTTAAGTCGCTAGCCCAAATCTCCAGTGATGACATGGCTTCTAAAATTTCACTTAAAATAAGAAGGGCAGGATACTAGGTCTCTACCTGCCTTTTTCCAAAATCTTAATTAATTTTGAGTGCTCTCCTTCATAGTTCTTCCAAATTCTTTTTTAAGGGCTTCAAAACAGACATGTTTCTTAAAGTTTCAACCAATGCAAAGTGTGGGTGAAATGTGTTCTCTCCATTAGTGGGAACTGTGTAATGACTGTAAGCTCTAAGTATTTCTCTCCTATGATTTTAGATTCTAGAAAGGGCCATTTCTTTAAGAAGTAATTTTTTTTTTAATCTAAGAGGTGGGTCAAGTGAAGATTATTCTTTGGACTCAGGATCTTTCCTTCATTTCACCTCTAGCATGGAGCTGAATATTAAAGAAGTCCCTTCCACAAATGAATTTTGTACTAAGTTGAACAAAAGTCATAGGCTCTGAACTGGAAAAAGATATTAGTCTTCAGTGATTCCTTCAGAAAACAGCAAGGCAAAGAAGAGGTTCAATCATGATGTTTTAATGATTTCTTGTCCTTATGGTCTCTAAGTCAAACAAAGGCCTCGAATCAAGAGCCTCAACTGTTGACTAAAATCTACAAAACTTGATTTATTGTTTTGTGGGTTGTCTAGAAAACAAAGTGTTAATTATGTGGATTAAAGTTAAAAGTCTATCCCATTACTTCATTCCCCCCGGAGAGCTGTTGGTTAAAACATTTGCCAGCACACCCCTGCCTATGTGCCATTCATAGCAAGATAAATATATCTTCATATTTAAGATATAAAATCAGACTTGGCCTGCGTCATGCAGAAACCAGCATCATACAAATCACCAAACAGAAAAGAATGGATTAAAAGTTAAGACAAAATTTCAGAGAAGCATGAGAGTAAGTCAAACCAGAGAAACAATATATACAATGGCCACAATAATGTAAGGGAAACAACAATGAAGACCTCAAAAGTCTCATTGATGCAATGACTAATCTTGACACCAGAAGACTGAGGGCTGAGCGTTCCTCCTTCTTGATAGAGAAGTGGGGCGGCTACTGCAATAACACTGGACAAGAGCTGGGTTGATTTTGTCTACTCACACTACTTTCACAGGGTTCTAGGCAAGGGTGTGGGGCAAAGGCAGGGCAGAAGTACAAGGAAGGAAGTCACTGGGAAATAACAGAATGTAAGAAATAAAGATAGGTGTCAATAAAATATGTTATTAATAGTTTAAAAAATAGTTAAAGGGAAAATTAGGGTTTCCAGGGCCACAGCCATCAAAATCGCCAGGAGTCAGAAGAAAGGCATTGCAAAGCCAGTGAAGTCCATGGGAGGAACCAGGGGACCAGACTAAAGAACTTCCTTTCCCAGGCCATTCCATACAAAGAGAGTAGCCTAAGAAACAGATTCTAAAAGAGGCTGAGGATACTTACCCTTGCTAAACTGAATCTATCTCCTGTAGAAATGAGAGAGCTCAAACTCAAAACTGACTCAAAACAGCTTTGAGTGGCTGATTCCAAGAAAGATCATGAACAGGGCATATTCTGGGAAAGGTGGGGTGGCACCTACAAGATCAACACCTAGTTCCTACATTTCCATGAAAGATTAAGTCAGCTTTTTAGCCTTTTGCCCCTTTTCCTTTTGTTTAAGGGTTATCTTTCCCCTATGGTGAAAGAACTAGGTAAATCTAAAAAAAAAAAAAAAATGGACCAATTAATTAGTAGAACCCTTGGAAAAGTCCAAAGAAGTGTTATTATAATAATTACCAACTAGAGGAATTTAAAAATGAAACTCTAGTATTGCCGGGAATATGAGAATAGAGCAGATGCCTCAGCATAACTGGAGGGCTGCTTCAATATTCTCACACCTCATTATGCCTCATAAACCCATCAGAACTTGAAGATCAAGATCAGTCCCCCTAGATACAAGGAAAAGGAGCTAACAAATGGGCACTGTAATCGGTACCCTAGAACTTAACCACGTATTTTTGGTAAACCTCAACAAAGTGGCTGAAGGAAGAAATTCTTTGTTTCTGGTTTCTTCTCTAATCCAGATTCCTATCAGCTAAGCATTTACTAGCATTTTTTTTTTAATAATACAAGCGTATTACCTCTTTTCCAAAGGAAATGCAGAAAATTAGAACAAGAATTTATTGTCACTGTCATTAAAAGTGACAAAAAGGGATCTTTGGTAAACAAATGCAGGGCAAGGGTACAAGTGCAGAGCACAAGGTCATACTGAAAAACCCTTATTGCGTAAAATATACAAATGGAGAATAAGATTCAAGAACTACATGCATCAATTACAAGAATACAAATACAAAACTTTAAATCAACCAGGGCAGTGCTTGTTAGTTGCAGTTACTAAAAACTATAAAAAAATAGGTCCAAACTCACCTTGTTCCAATCTGAAGCAAAGTGAACGTTTTGCAGCCTCCATTTCAGGCGTTGGATTATCCAGGACCCTTCGACACCACTGCAGAGGGCTCACTGAATTCTCTGGTAGACTGCATGCTTTAGAAGATGTGTACAACCTTTAAGTGAAAAAATATCATATTTAACATGCTTATATTGCCTCTTCTCTAGTTAATAGCATGCGATGAACAAGGTATAAATAGAAAAAAAAATTAATTTTCACTTCCAATTAACTAGATATTTTTCCAACAGTCCTATCTATAAATAGGATGTTCCTCCAAATCAAATAAATATTCCCAAGGAGATAGTAAACTTCTAACTTATTGGCCTCTGCCACTCTGTGTGGGTAGGTGCTTTAGGCCACCAATGGGGTAATGCCATTCCCATTCCATGGTGTTCATTCACTCTAGAATCCAAGCCTTGATTTCATAAACTCTTATTAGATTCTAGATCCTATTTGTCATTTATTTCTCTCTTATGCCAGTCAAATAATCAACTTCAAGAGAAAGTACCTATCAAGGGAAGATCCCCAATATTCCCAGATGAGTTCCCTATATGTTCCATAACTATTGTACCATACAATAGCAATTGGCAGGCTCAAAATGCTAACCCTGTGTATTTTTAGAAAGACTATCAACAAAAAGTATTCAACAAATGAGTTTTCCTTAGAGAATTAAATTCAATTAATCAGACCACACCATTCCCTGATTTCAGGTAACTAAAATCATGTTAATTGTGGTGTTGATAAAAATAGCAGTTTTTGTTCTAATTACAAATCACAGTCAATGAAACTCTTTCCCCTAAGGGCTTCTTAGTTCCAGTTATTCTATGGTCTCAAAATAATATTTCTTTAAAAAAAGAAAAAAAAATTCTCTGCAATTGAGTTTCCAACAATCCAGATTAGTTTCCCATTTGAATATACTAACACTAGTTTTCTGGAATAGCTTGGGAATACAACGGTCTTGAATTGAAAGTGAAGGTCAAGGAAAATCTTTTCATATTTTAACCATTTTATTAGTATTGCTATTTATCAATAACAAAAACTCTAACGCTGGACATTATGAAAATGTGTCACATCACAATGCTCCACCAGAACCCCGAGTATGATTATATATACCAGTCTTAGTAAACAGCATATACAACATGAATAACATAATTAACCTTTTCTTGAGAACAAGAAACTAGCTTTCTCCTATTACATAATACAGCTGCAGAAACAGAAGGCATGAGAGGCAAGGGGGGAAGGGGTATTGCTTTCAAAGTTAGGTTGGAATTTTCTTTCTGAAAAGGTCTACCAAGGTTACTTTCTGTTTTATTCCTCACACTCTGATAAACAATTGAAGGACATACATCTCCCTCCGGGGTGGGGAACCTGTGGCCTGGACAGGCTACTCTTGGTCCTCAAGTGTGGTGCTCTGACTGAATCCAAAGGCCTTGAGGCCGCAGCTTCCCCGCCCCAACCTAGGGCTTATGAAGCTATACTGTGGATATGGTTTTCCAAAATAAATGAACAAATTCATAACCAAAATAGCCTTTCCCTGAAGTTTTTTTCATACCCTCCAGAAAGTTACCATTTCACTGACTGTTATTAGCAATGTCTTGTGACCTGTCAAAAGTTATCAAGACATCTTTTTATTTACGCATCACCAGCAAAAACATACTTCCTTGTCAACCTCAAACCACTCTTCCATCTCAGTTGCACTAAGCTGGCAGCTAACAGGATGTGAAGGAAAGGCTGAGCTACAAAGATGAATAAGACAGGCTAATCAGGCTGCTTTCTCTCACGGGGGGGGGAGTGGGGGGGGGGTGTTGGGAGAAAAGTATACAAATGACTATAAGGAAGTAGCCCTCTTGAACATTTCTATGGCAGCTGACCCTGCTGACAATTTCTTGATACTGAAAGGACTCCTGTGGCTTCTAGGATAAGAACCTTCTCCTGGTTCTTTTACCTCTCTGATACTCTGGTTCCTTAACTCTTTAAGGATAGAGGTATAGTCATTCATTCAGCAAGTATTTGTTTAGCTTTCCCTACATCCTAGGTACTTGGCATAAGATAAACAAGGAAACACTCTCTCCCCTTAGGATATAGGAGACTTAGAGACTCTACATGAGAAAACCAAGTAGCACAGATAAAGAACACAAAGGTATCTCACAGGCTAGCTAGTCCCACTTCCTCACTATACAGATGAGGAAACCAAAGCCAAGGTACAACAAAGTGACTGGTCCAAGGTCCTAGTAAAATAGCAAACAAAAAGCTGAATTGAAATAAATGCCAGTTGGCTGACTGAATGACTGACTGGATCCCAGGTCCTCTGGCTCGAGTCAGTGCTCTTTCCACTGAACTACATTGCCTACGGTATTTAGATAAATCAATACAAAATATGGGGAAAGTAAACACAAAACTCACAAAGTGATTTGTGAGTAAAGAAAGGCCTAGTGGAGGAGCCATTTGACCTGAGCCTTAAAGAAAATTTGATATTCTAAAAAGGTAGAGGTGATGAGAAAGCTAGCTCTACACACCAGGGTCATCTTGTACGAAGGCCGGAACAGTATGGGGAATAGTAAATGGGCCAATCTGGCACAGTGGATAAGAAAATGTAAAATCATTCTTGGAAGACACAGAGGCAGATTGTAAAGGGCTTTAAAACACCAAACAGGAGTCTATATCACATACCACAGGCAATAAGGAGCTACAGGATCTTCTTAAGCAAGGAAGTGACTTCCTCCAGATCTTTTCATGGTGGAAGTATGGGACAGGCTCACAAACCAGAAGCTTATGCATGAAACTACTGGGGAAAACCACGAAAGACATAATAATGTCAACTGTTCTTAATCCTGTTGCAACCTTCTCCCTCCCTCCAGAGTGGCAAATAAAAGGAAAGAGAATGCTTAGAGCAACACAATTCTCAGATCATCCACAAGTATCCATTTAGCTATTTGTACCATTTATGTAGAGTCAATGGAGGAAGAACTAAATAAATTAACCATTCCCATACTAATTACCACAAGTGAAAGCAAAAGAATAAATTAAGAAGTTACAGTTAAATGGCATAACCAAAAGCTTTAAAATTCTCCTAGGAAAGGTGAACTGGCAGAGTAGCTTTCTTTCATCCACTGCCTGGAAGCAACAAGATACATTTCATGGATACTGTCATACCTTGATGCCCAAAAGAAAGCAAAGAAACAGAATACTATGAAAATAGTATCAAAGAATAACAATTAGAAGGGACTTCAAAAGCCATTTGCACCCATTCTCTCATTTATGAGGAAAGAACTGGGGCCCAGAGAGATTTAAGTATCTTACCACAGAAACTGGCAAACAGTAGGTAATTAATAAATGCTTATTTCCTACCTTCCAAAGGTCATACAAATAGTAAAAATGAGAAGCAGGATTTGAATCAAGGTCCTCTGACTAAAAAACCAGGTTATTTTTCCCTTTCACAGCTAATAGGTCAACAGCTGTTACAGATCATCAGATTGAGAAGTCATAGGAAGAAATTGGTATGATCCTCCAAACTAAATTATTGACAATTCAACACTCTGTATCCTCAATGCAAAGGTGGGGTAGAGGGGAGAATAGAGGAAACTGTTTGAAAAATACAGTGCTACATCAAAAATTGAGAGGACAAATTTGTAGACTATTCAGGAACCTCATCACTATGTATCATAAATAGTTTGGGTTTTGTTTTTTTTTTTTTTTTACAAGAACAGGGTCAGAGGGTACTGTGGTGTGATAAACAGAAATAATAACAGAAAGAGAAAATACGTCTGATAAAGCAAGAAATAACTAGATACTAAGATGAAAATCACTTAAGAATCAGCTATGTTCTGATAGATGACAGCTTGATTAGAGCAAAAGAAAAAAAAGATTATAATTCCATCAGATTGTAAATTCCTGGAGAACAGGGAATACATTTTGCCCCTTTTTGCATCCCTACTGACTAGCACGATGTCTAGCACATAGTAGGCACCTAATAAGTGTTTATTGATTGAAATTAAAAGACTGGATAAAGATAAAAAGACACCACATACAATTAGGTCCAATCAGACCTATTTGAAGTCAAGGCTCTTAACTACAAAAAAATGGGAAACAGAAAAAAAAGCAATGATTATCCCAATTTCTTAGAGAAGTTTAATACAAAACAAGAAAGACTCAAAGAATCCAGAAACCAGCTACACTAGCAAACCAAACCTCCTTACCAAGCCCAGAGACACAGTAGCCAAATGTAACAATAGTTTAGAATTAAAAAAAAAAAAAAAAATCACTGGCAAAACCTCATGGAAAATGAGCAGTATCACCTCACAAAACAGGTGAGAAGAAAACTCAATTGCAGAAATATTGGCATGAGACTCATACAAGCCAGACCCTCCTACAACTTTTGCAGACCAAGAAGAAAGGGGAAGAACTAACAAAACGGGAAATAGAACACATTTGCCAGTGTTTCCGGAGCAGTCTTTACTGGACACTGAAAAATCACAGATTTTAAGAGCTGGATAGCACTTCAGCAACCAACTAACCTAATGCTACCTGAATTAAAAAAAAAAAATTCCTGCTACAACATCCTCACAAGTGGGCATCCAGCCTCCACTTAAAGATATGCTCCCCACATACTCTTAATACGGCCCAGTTCACTAATGCATAGCTCTAAGTATTCAGGAAAGGTTTTCCTGATATTGAGCTTAAAATCTGCCTCTTTATAACTTCTAACCATTGTTCCTACATCTGACCAAATCTACTCCCTCTTTCACGTGACAGGCCTTCAAATACTTAAACATAGGGATCTTATTCCTCTATGCCTTTTCTTCTTCAGGATATACATACCTAGTTCCTTCAACTGATCTTTATCCAAGATATATTCAAAGCCTTTCAAGATCCCAACTCCTTCCTCTCAAGCTTATCAAGTGTCCCTTGAAAGACAACTTATCACAAAACAATCAGAACTTACCTGAACAAAACTACAAAATATTCTTGGTAGAAATAAAGGTAGACATTCAGAAATACATTCAAGGGATATAAAAATATAATAAATTAAGTGCCACACCAAATTTTCTAATGTTATTTTATAGAACTAGACAAAACAATAATATCCAAGTAGAAGAAAAAAAATAATTCAAGACTCTCAGGAGAGGAGGGAAATTGAAGAAAAAAGTAGGAATGAACTAATCTCAGATTACCAGACCTCACACTAGACTCTAAAGTAGTAATGATCAAAACCATTTGATACAAATTAAAAAACAAAAAAGTCTACTATCCTAAGGACAGACTAGTAAGCAAAACCCAGAAGCAATCAAACATCGTCTAATACGCAAAAACCACAATAACAGCAGCTTATTGGAGTAAATTCTCCCTATTAAACAAAACTGCTGGGATGAGTAAAAAAAAATCTGGCAGAAACTGGGTTTAGACCAACACTTTAACCCACATACCACAACAAACTAAACATGGATATATGACCTAAATAAAATGTGTTCATATCATAAAACAGATAAAAAGAGGTACTTTGCACACTTGTGACAAGGAGAATTCTTAATTAACCAGGGACAAAAATAATTTTGTAAGATAAAACAGGCATTTTTTACTACATGTAAGTGAAAGGCCTTTTGAAAGAACAAAGTCAATGCTGCTCAAAGTAGAAGAAAAAGAGTTAACTGGGTAAACTTTGCAGCAAATATTTCTGTTAGATTCCTGATATTCAAAATATACGAGGGTACTGATACAAATATATAAGAACAAAAGTCATTCTCCTAATGGATAAAGAGTAAAAGGACATGACTTGTAAGCTTTCCAAAGAAGAAATGCAAGCAATCAAAAACTTCAAATCACTAATAAAATACATGCAAATTTAAACAGTTATGATGTTTTATCTTATGCCATCAGATGGGCAACAATGACATATAAAGATAAAAGTATAAATGTTGAAAAGGATGTGCGAAGATAGCCACACTAATGAACTATCAGTGGTGTTGTGATCTAGAAAACAATTTGAAATTGGACAAAAAAAGTCCCTACATAGTATTTTCCCTTTGACCAAGAAAATACCATTTCTGAGAATATACTCCAAGGAAATCAGACAGTAAGAAATCTCTTTTATGCAAAGATATTTATAGTGGGGTTTCTTTGTAATAGTAATGAATGAAAGGGAAAGCAGGTATCCATCAACTGTACAAATGGCTGGTCAAACTGAAGGAAGATAATGGAATAATACTCTGCCATGAGAAATGATAAATATCAAGAATTCAGAGGAACTTGAAGAACTTGTAGGAACTAATACAGAGCAAAGTAAATACAAGCAAGAAAACAATTTCTAGACAACGACCATGATAATGTAAAGGAAGATTACACTGAAACGCTTCAGAAATCTAACAACAGCCACAGATGATCAGGACTTGAAAGACACTGATGGTGAAGCACACCCCCTGCCAATGGGTAGATATGGTAGGTAATTTTGGAATGAGGTGAACATTTTTCAATATGGCCAATGTATTGAACTGTTTGCTTAACTACACTTATTTTTAAAAGAAAGGGTTTCATGCTACATTTTTATAATCATCTATTGTACAAATTATGCAAACACCCACAGTAGTGAATTTCTTGTCCTATTGAAACAATTCCAGTCTTTCCTCTTCCTCAGAATTGTTTCTCCCATTGTCTTCCTAATTTAATTCTAGAGTGATTCCCACTGTTGTTGGGCTAATTTCCCTGTGAGATCCTTCACAGCTTTCTTCTGAAGCCTTGAAGTCTTATCCCCTCAAAATTTATATACCAGTCTATGTCTAGCCTTTCTTTTATTCTATATCTGAAATTCCAAGAGAAAATATTAACTAGCCCTGAAAGGTTTCTATCTTTTCCACAACAATGACCAGTTAGAATTGATTCCTACACTTTTTAAAGTATTTAAGGCAAGTAAAAAGTTATTAGATGTTTTGTTTTTGGCAAAATGAAGGCAGTCAAATATGTCTCAATAATTGAAGTCTCCTATTTTTATTATTAGAACAATATAATATCATTTCTCCACCTTGTCCCAGGAAGCTCACTATTGGGAAAACTTCATCATCCTGCAAGACCCCATTAGCCTAGGGTCTCCACTTCATCACTACCCTCTGCATCTCTAACTGGAGGATGGAGCCAAGAACTGGAAAACCTCCATTTAATGAGGGAGCTCAGTACAGACAGGTATACTGTGGAATTTTTCTGACTTCTCTACCATCCTTCCACCTTTGGTACTTATTCCTTTCCCCATTCACCTTCCTTTTGTGTGTTGTCTTCCCCCATTAGACTGTAAGCTCCTTGAGGACAGGCATGTCTTTCTTTTTTCATATTTGTATCCCCACAATCAGCACAGTGCCTGGCATACAGGCAATTAATAAATGTGTACTGATTCAATGAATAACAATATGCCTCTGTGCTAGGCTTTTAATGTGCTCTGAATTAATTTCCTCTTTCTCTCCAAGGGATGGAACCATCATTTTTAGATCAAAAACTACAACGGGCATTTAAATAGTGCTTCAAAGTTCACAATACATAGTTTAAATATATTATATCATTAACAATCCTATAAAACAGGTACTGTATGTATTATTATCCCCATTTTACAGATAAGGAAAGTAAGAGTTCATAAAAATGATAGAATTCGAAACCAAGTCTTTTTGATTCCAACTTAAAAATCTATTTACTATGCCACTCTTCCTCACCGTAGCACATATACTATGTTAGAAAACTGGAAAGATATCTAAAAAGATGAAAGTTGAGAAGAACTCTTGGACCTATAACAAAACACAGTGAAGAAATCTGTGATCAAAATAATTCTAAAAAGCACCCAAGGAGGGGAGGAGCCAAGATGGTGGAGTAGAAAGACTCACATATGCTAGCTCCGAATCCACAACCCACAAATTTCCTGTAAAAAGAAGTCCCCACAAATTCTGGAGCAGTGGAAGCCACACAGCAACACAGTGGAGGAGATTTCCGTTCCAGAGACCCCTGAAAAACAGACCCCAAAGGTCCCTTGCACCAGACAGCGGAGCCCAGCCCTGGCCGCGCAGCCCCAGGAGTAGCAGATCCGAGCAGGCTTCAGGGATGGAACCTCCGGCAGCCACGAAGGTCCCTCCACCCACAGGCACTACAGGTCAGTGAGAGACTTCTGGACTGGCCAAGATGGGAGCGAGGTGTCTCCATAACTCAGGCCCCGTAGGAAGGAAGCAGCAGACCTGGGCTCCCAAAGCAGACAGGACCTCAGATTCATTACTGAAGGTCTCCACATAAACCCCCTGAGGGAACTGAGCCTGGGAGGCGGCCCTGCCCCCACCTGAGCACCAGAACTTAAGCTCACATTGAATAGCAGCCCCGCTCCCGCAGCTGAAAGCCCTGAGGCTGGAGAGCAGCATTTGAATCTCAGACTCCCAAGTACCAGCTGGGCGGATCTAGGCAGGGTGGAGAGGAATCTCAGAAGTCAAGTAACTGGCTGGGAAAATGCACAGAAAAGGGAAAAAAAAAAATAAGACCATAGGAGGTTACTTTCTTGGTGAACAGATATTTCCTCCTTTCCTTTCAGATGAGGAAGAACAATGCTTACCATCAGGTAAAGACATACAAGTCAAGGCTTCTGTATCCCAAACATCTAAAATAGATATCCAATGGACTCAGGCCATGGAAGAGCTCAAAAAGGATTTTGAAAAGCAAGTTAGACAAGTGGAGGAAAAACTGGGAAGAGAAACGAGAGAGATGCAAGAAAAGCATGAAAAATGGATCAATACCTTGCTAAAGGAGACACAAAAAAATGCTGAAGAAAATAATACCTTGAAAAATAGGCTCACTCAATTGGAAAAAGAGGTTCAAAAAGCCAATGAGGAGAAGAATGCTTTCAAAAGCAGAATTAGCCAAATGGAAAAGGAGGTTCAAAAGCTCACTGGAGAAAATAGTTCTCTCAAAATTAGAATGGAACAGATGGAGGCTACTGACTTTATGAGAAACCAAGAAATCACAAAACAAAACCAAAAGAAGGAAAAAATGGAAGAGAATGTGAAATATCTCATTTGGAAAAACAACTGACCTGGAAAATAGATCCAGGAGAGACAATTTAAAAATTATGAGACTACCTGAAAGCCATGATCAAAAAAAGAGCCTAGACATCATCTTCCATGAAATTATCAAGGAAAACTGCCCTGACATTCTAGAACCAGAGGGCATAATAAGTATTGAAAGAATCCATCGATCACCACCTGAAAGAGATCCAAAAAGAGAAACTCCTAGGAATATTGTGGCCAAATTCCAGAATTTCCAGGTCAAGGAGAAAATCTTGCAAGCAGCTAGAAAGAAACAATTCCAGTATTGTGGAAATACAATCAGGATAACTCAAGATCTAGCAGCTTCTACATTAAGGGATCAAAGGGTGTGGAATACGATATTCCAGAAGTCAAAGGAACTAGGACTCAAACCAAGAATCACCTACCCAGCAAAACTGAGTATAATACTTCAGGGGAAAATATGGTCTTTCAATGAAATAGAGGACTTACAAGCATTCTTGATGAAAAGACCAGAGCTGAAAAGAAAATCTGACTTTCAAACACAAGAATGAGAAGAAGCATGAAAAAGTAAACAGCAAAGAGAAGTCATAAGGGACCTACCAAAGGGGAACTGTTTACATTCCTACATGGAAAGACAATATTTGTAACTCTTAAAACTTTTCAGTATCTGGGTAGTTGGTGGGACTACACACACACATACACACACACGCACACATGTACACGCGTGTGTGCACACACACATACACATGCATGCACACACAGAGACAGAGAGTACAGAGTGAATTGAATAGGATGGGATCATATCTTAAAAGAAATTAAGGTAAACAGTGAGAAAGAAATGTAGTGGGAGGAGAGAGGGTGAAATGGAATGGGGTAAATTATATCTCAATTCAAGAGGCAAGCAGGAGACTTTTTTAGTGGAGGGAAAAAGAGGAGAGCTGAGAAAAAAACATGAAGTTTACTCTCATCACATTCGACTAAAGGAAGGAATAAAATGCACACTTATTTTGGTATGAAAACCTATCTTACAATACAGGAAAATGGGGAGGAGATAAGCAGGATGGGGGGGGATGATGGAAGGGAGGGCAATGGGAGGAGGGAGCAATTTGAAGTCAACACTCAGGGAGGGACAGGATCAAAAGACAGAATAGAAACAATGGGGGGCAGGATAGGATGGAGGGAAATAGAGTTAGTCTTACACAACACGACTCTTATCAAAGTCATTTGCAAAACTACACAGATATGGCCTATATTGAATTGCCTGCCTTCCCAAAGGGAATGGGTGGGGAGGGAGGGATGGGGAGAAGTTGGAACTCAAAGTTTTAGGAACAACTGTTGAGTATTGTTCTTGCTACTAGGAAATAAGAAATACAGTTAATGGGGAATAGAAAGTCATCTGGCCCTACAGGACAAAAGAGAAGGGAGGGAGGATATAAGAGAGGGCAGATTGGTGACAGGGGAAATTAGAATGCTCGATGTATTGGGGTGGGGGGAGGGGACAAATTGGGAGAAAATTTGGAACCCAAAATTTTGTGAAAATGAATGTAAAAAGTTAAATAAATAAATTTATATTAAAAAAAAAGCACCCAACGATCAGTTTTTCAAGATGTAGAAAAGTGAGGAAGATTTCAAAAGAATAGAAAAAGTAATAAACATGCTTTTGATTTTTAAGATGAAAAAAATCAGCAATCTACTCATGTCTCTCATATCTCTGTAAAACTTTTCTACATGGTCTATGATTGAAAACAAGAGGGGTATACAGAAGCTTTTGAAGATTATTTTTTATATAGCAAGCCACATCTTAAAGCAAAAATAGTGACAAAAGTAGAGAGGGCATAAAATCCATTATTCCTATTGTTTTGGGGTTTCAAAGTATTATTTTGCTTTCAGTTTTTTGAAACAATATAGAAATTGTTATAGTATACTAATTTAGTGGAATATATTTTGCAATAAAACAAGTATCCAAGGAAATCTGGATAGACTTTTCTGAAATAATTAAAAGTTTAAAAGTATAACTAGAAGAGTAGAGCCTTCTAGCGAACATCAACATGTAAGGAAAAACAAATGACAATGAATGCGTCATGAAGCCTAAAGAAGACTTAGAAGAAATGATTGAAATAGTGTTTATATTTCATAAATTGAAATTAATTAAAACATAAAATTAGTAGGGCAGTGGAGTTATGTGTATTGATATTCAATCTTAAATTTCTAATAAGACATTATATTTAAAATTACTTATATGCAGTATATATATTATATATATATATATATATAATCTATGACATGTGACCAGAAATAACTTCTTTTCAATGAAGTTATGAGTATCAAAATCAAGTCCCACAAAAAAAAAAAAAAAAAGAGGACATATGCTCACCTAAAGCATTATTACACAGAGGAAGTCTTAAGAGAGATCAAAGAGGGATTTAATGAAAACAGAGAAGGGTTTATGCATATACTGTATATGCATGACATTATCATCACTACATATAGCCTCAAAACACTACAGGCCATCTTCAGTGAAAGTCATGGTCAAAGAGATGAGATTAACCATTTACAACGGAAAAACCAGAGTGTGTGTGTGTGAGCGTATGTATGTGTGTGAGTATATATCCACAATAATATGTATTAGAATATGCATATGTATTCCAAATTAAGATATTTAATTTGATTGAGCAGATAAACCATTAGTTATTCCATCTGTGTATGTGTATATAGACATATACCTATATGTGTATACACATACACACACACCCCAGAATGTGTATTATTGGCAAAGCAGGTCTTAATTCATATACTTATATATAAAATAAGGAACAAGTATTTAAGCTGATTAAAGATAGACTTACAGATAACTAGAATGGACTGAACAGCATTTGAGAAACTATCTACACAAGGCTTTCAATAATCCCAAACTGCCACAAAATTTTGTTTGTTTTTATTTTTTTTAAACATTAATGTATCCCCAATGATAACAGAACAATATGCTCTCAGAAGAATGAAAATTTCAAGTCACCAAAGGACAGTGGAATAGGACATAACACATGATGACTTGATATGAGTTCTATCATTGATGCCATGGATGACTGGAAAAGGAGGTGGACAAGTCAAGTAGTAAAAGTGAGGAATAACAGACAACCTGCATACTCTATTGATATCCACAAAACATTAATAAAACCCAGACACACTCCCTTTGGACTCCTTTCATCCCCTAATAACTTCATCATTAGGAACCCTCATCATACTGAAAGATCAAATTCACCTTGGTACTCATACCTCATCAGTACCCTCTCTATGACTGAAGGCAGAGTCATGAGCCCCCAAACCTCCATTTAATATAAGAAAAAGGTGAGCCCCTAACTCTTTATTTCCAACCAGCTACACTCCTTTTGTATTTCTTTGGACTCCTCCATCATGCCCACTACTCCTTTAAGCTTCCTTTTATGCATTTTCTTCCTGTTACAGGAACTGGTGGGGTTTTTTTGTATTTGTATTGTTAGAGCTTAGCCTAGACATTTAATAGTAGACATTTAATAAATGTTTAGTGACTGAATGACCATAGAATACACACCAATAATCCTTGCTACTAGAGAGACTGAGCCCAAAGGATCTCTTGAACTAAGGAGTACAGGGTGCAAAGGTAACAGAGCCCCTGAAAACAAGGGCAACCAGGTTGCTTAAGGAGTGAACCAGTCGGATCAGAAAATGGAAGGTCAAGCTCCCATGCCAATCAAAGCGAGCCTTGGCACTTCTAGCCTGGGCTAGATAGGATGAGAAATGGGAAAGGCAGGCAAGCAGAAACAAGCCCAGCATACAGACAAGCCAGACAGATAGCAATGTGCCTTTGGACTCTTATCATCTCCCTAGTAATTTCATCACTAGGAAAACTCATGAAGATAAGAAGGTATTGAAAGGTTACAACTCTCACTAAGGAGTACCCAAGCAGACGAGATCACTGACATAACCCCATACAGGAAGTATTTCTGAGTACCTATTCTACACAGTGTGACTGTGAAAAATTTCCTGATGAAGATTCAAAATCTCAACATGACACTCACAGAGCTTAGAATCTAAAGGGTTATAAAGGACTAAATATTTTTTATTCCATATGTATTAAGCTAAGAATGACTAATTTGTCTTGACACACAATTTAAAACTTTACATCTCTATCTGAAGTTCCATCAAAAGACTATACATAATTTTCTGGAACTAAAATCTATAAAGAAACATGAATTATCAACTATGTCTATCTTTATTGCCTTAAGGTCCTTCATAAGTAAAAGAAAAAGATCCTAGTAAACGATCAGTAAAATATCACATATTGGCTTTGCTGACATGAACCTGCTCTTTTCTTACCCTCTCTAATTATTCCAAAGTCAAAAGTTAATATTATTCAAAGTGAGTATTATTCTTTAGTCTTCTGTAGTGTTTCTAAAATAACTACTAAACATTCCATTCAAATGTTAAATTCAACTATCAAAAAGTATTTTATTAAATGTCACCATCACTTCCTAAAACACCAAAAAAGCAATATAGGTCAATTCATTAAGCTAAAATTGTGATGGCAAATATATACAGAGAGGGATAAATTTATATAAATTAATGCCATCTCATTTTTAAATAAAAACACAAAAGCTAAACGGAACATTTTAAAGACATTAGCCTTTCAAATAATCATATAAAATCCTAGAAACAGTTCCTTCGGTATCTGTCAGAATGATAAAGGGGAGACAATCTCAGAATGCTTGGAAAACATTTTGTTTCCCATTGCAAGAAAAATGAAATTTTCTTGCTGGTAGTATGTTAACATCAAATAGCCAGCCCACCCTCTAACCCCCTCAATAAAAACCCTCTCAGATAAGTGACAAGTGTTATTCAAGTCAGTTTGTTCTCAATATAACAGGTCTTAGAATTGTAATATGAAAGCTATTCCAAGAGGCTTTATTTCGCCTCTCTTCCCAAATGCCTAGCAACAACATGCTTAGCAGTCCTTCCCAATCTCCCTTTGACCTTTCTACCTCTTCTAGCTAATGACCTGTCTTTTTCTTTCCAGTCAAACTTTTCACAAAAGTCCATGCCTAATACCTCAACTTCCTCACTACCTAATTTCAACTCAACTCTTTGTATTCTTTCCTTCTCCACCAAACTATTGAAACTTTCATGTCTCCAGTGACATCTTAATTGTTAAATCAAATGTCCCTTCCATTCTGAGATACTGTCAACTTGATCTCTACGTAGCATTAGATGACCACCTCCTAAATGGGACCTTAACTCTGTGTCATTGATCCTGTTAGGAGTCCAGCAAAGTCTATGGATTGCTTTCTCAAGGTGTTGGGCCTGGAGTCAGGAAGGCCTGAGTTCAAATCCAGCCTCAGACACTTATTAGCCATGTGACCCTCATATTCCTTATACATGGATCCTATTGTCTAACTGCCCTCCTTAAAACCCTATATGACTGACTGCACAACTCCTAGTCTGCCAGACGAGGCCAAAGCAGACAAACTTTTCTTTAAAAAGAAAAAATCAGTAGCTTCAAAAAAACAAAAAGGAAATATTAGCAGGTAAGTACTGTAGAAATGTTAGCAGGTAAGTACTGTACTTGGGTTGGGAAAACTGAGATAGTTCCATTTCACTAGCACAATAAAATTGGAAAAGGTCATAAGCAGGGAAAAGTCACTTAAACAGCAGCAAAACAAGACCAAATGGATTTCCCAATTAATGCCAATAAGATGTCTGGGAGTCTGTCATCCATGCCCTCCACAATCTGGCACTTATGCTATCCTTCTAGAGCTATTTCACACACCTCCTCTCTACGTAATCTCTGCTTCAAATTGGACAAGCTGCCTGCATACCCCCTGCTGCCTTGCTGTCTCCATGCCTTTGCTCACTATGCATGCCTTCTTTACCAGGCCTTTCCATCTACAGCTGTAGAACTTCTACCCACCCTTTAAAGCCGAACTCAAATACCACCTCTTCAATAAAGCCTTTGATGCTTCCCCTGGCAAAAGTGTTTAACCTGGTATTCCCTGAACTTGCAGAGGTCTTCTTTTTTTAATTTGATAACTATACTTCAGTGTAATTGGTTTCCAATTGTAATTCTATGTATTTTTTTCATTTAAAAGAAATAACAGGATTTATCAGACAGCCAAAAGAGTCCATAACACCTCCCCCACCCCCCTGCCAAAAAAAGTGCAGGAACTTTCATACAGACTTCCTTCTTGTGAACAATTCTTTGTATATATGTAATCCTCTGAGGGCAGTGTCTCTAATCTAAATATTATCCTAACTCTCATTACTCCATCTAGAACAGTGTTCTGTACATAATAGTTACTTTAAGGAATCAAAAATCACTAAAATTAGCTAAGGACCATTAAAAACATAGCTATGTCACTGATTTAGAACATACAAGATAGATTACATTTTAATTTGGGGGGAAAATAAGATTTAAATTGGAAAATGCTTAGAGTTCATTTGGTGTTTCATGAACTGAACCACCTGCACATACATCAAATAGAGAAGTTTTGTGGAGACTTGTGAATACTTTAAGCTTCCATACACTTAAGACTTAATACTAAGTGATTTTTTTTTCCTTCCTTATGTTATTCAGGGCTTTCACACAAAAGGATAGAAAGAAAGCAGCTTAAAGAGTAGTAGTTAGAAAAAGAAAAGGGAAATGACTTGAGTGTCTTTTAGGGGCAAGCAATGGAAGCAGCTGCTTAACGTGCAACAAAAGAGACAATATTAAAAGTGTCCCTTTCTAAAAATGCATATTTTTAGTGCCACAAATTCTGCCCCCTGTAGAATGTGCAAGGGGAGACGGGAATGGGAGGAGTTTCCTGTCATAGTCAAGTTGTGAGTTTCTGAGAAGCAAATATTTTAGGGGACAGTTAACACATCAGGTGTTACAATTTTAAACCTTGCCTAGGGCACACAAATGTTTTGTCAGTGTAGACTCTGCCCTACTTAGTCTCTTCCCCTACATTAGAGCTGGGGAGCATTCTTATTATTTCCTCTTTAACTGAATATTAAAAATGCAATCTATGCAATAAAACTGAGAAAACAGGAAAAGAATCAAGACTTATCTTGAAAAACGAAGTCAACAAATTCAAAAGTATAACCAGTGACCAAAATAAGTTTTCATTCCCCTGTTATTTAGGTGACAGTGATGTTAATTTTCCCTAGGAAACTATGTCACAACCTCCCTGGGTCACATTTTACTACTGATGAAGAAAGTGAGGGGGCTGAACTAGACGTGATCTGAGGACCCTTTCAAATCTTGAACCAGGACCCTATTTAAACCATGCCTGACTTTGGTCGTCAATTGAGAATCTACTAATTAGAAATTCTCAGAACTTTAATTAAAAGCCTTTTGCAAAAGACTATTGCTGTTGGAAAGGACAAAGCAAAGAGGTAAAGTGAGGGGGCTGAACTAGACGTGATCTGAGGAACCTTTCAAATCTTGAACCAGGACCCTATTTAAACCATGCCTGACTTTGGTCGTCAATTTAAATTCAATTCCAATTGAATTTAAAAGTAAAAAACCAAGTCCACAGCTCCTTGATCGAATGTCTACCTAGCACACACATGCTTAGGACTCACTAGTTACGACCACATTTCTGACATCCACAATAGAGCAGAAAGCCAGTGAAGTCAGCAATTTTGCAAGGCAAGTCAGAATTTCAAAAGGAGATCTGCAAGAATAAAATATCAATGGAAATGCAGCAGCTGAAAATGTATGACTGCACCAACTCAGATCTCCCAGATCGAGGCCAAATAAATAAACTGTTCCTCATATAGGAGCAAAAAGGGAATATTAGCAGGCAAACATAGTACATGGGAGTGGAGGACAGGAGAGAATCCAGATAATAGGATGATTCCGCTTCTCTAATGGGGAAAGGTAATAGTGACAGAAAAGTAGATTTAAACAGCAGCAAAACAAGATCATATGGATTTTCCAGTTAATGCTAATAAGGAGTCTGGGATCCAGCAACTCTATCAAAAGTAGGATTAAAAGGTAAGCCGGTGTGGCTAGCCAGTTCAGCACTTAAACTCTTCAGCAGGAGGCATAGCAGCAAAAAAAAAGGGGGGGGGGGGGGTCCCAGCGATTCTGGAAAAGAGCCTCCTTTGGTCCCTCCAGGGAATGAAAACTAATCGTCCCCGCTCAAGGAGAGCCAGGAGCCCCGGCGTGACACAAGCTGTTTGCACCTGTCATTGCCACCATTTCCTGTATCTGCGGGGAGGAGGCGACAAAGTTGCCTTCAGGGTCTCAGAGGAAGAGAGGGAGGAAGGGGCTGAAAAGGAAGGGCAAGGCCGTAAGAGCCCAGAGGGGGCACCTTTCAAGCCCTCTGCCTCCCACAGGACATCTAGGACCCCAGGGACCGGGATCCTCACAGACACCCCCTTCCCGCGAGGCCAGGGCAAGCGGACACGCTCCAGGGATCAGGCTAGGAGATGAGTACAAAGGCTGGAATAATAAAAGGAGGGAGAAGGACTGGGAAAGGTTCCACCATACCAAGTATACTCGTCCTCCAGCTGGCTGCAGAAGCCGTTCTCCAGGTCCAGCAGCTCCACTTCATCCAGCAGGGTCGGGGCAGGGGAGGCCGGGGCCGACGACCCCAGCGGAGACGAGCCCCCAGGCTCCTGCCCCCCGCCCCCTCCGCCTTCTCCCGGCCCCGGGAAGCCGGCGGGGGATGGTTTGAAATAGACGAAGGGGGGCTCGGGCTGGGCCAGGCTGCACAGGAGGGTCGGGGCCGGGCTGGGGAGGCAGTAGGTCCCGGGGAAAGCCGGGCTGGCGCTGCCGCCGCCGCCGCCGCTGCCCCCGCCGCCCAGGGCCAGCGCCAATCCCCCCGCGGCGCCCGCGGCCGGGGGGCTCAGCGGGCTTCCAGCCGCGGGCGGGCCGGTCACGGTCAGAGCGCCGGCCGGCGGGGACAGCGGCGGCGCGAGCAGCAGCAGGTGCGAGCCGGGGGAGGCGGCGGCCGCCGCGGGGTGGGCGGCCGGGGGTTAAGGCTGAGGCTGGGCTGGAGGAGGAGGAGGCGGCGGCGGCCGCGGCAGCGCTGGCCGCGCGGCTCCGCAGCTGCTCGTTCTGCTTCTCCAGCTTGCGCACCAGCTCCTGCAGCTTCTTCACCTCCAGCTCCGCGTTCACCACGCTCCCGGAGCCGGCTCCGGGGCCGCCCCCGCCCGGGGAGCACTTCACCTGCTCCGCCATCATCTGCGGCGCCGGCGGCTTCAGCAGAGCCGCCTCCATCCTCCGCTCCCGGACCCTGGAACCGAGGCCGGGGCCC
This sequence comes from Bettongia penicillata ogilbyi, assembly GCA_023548195.1. Classification (NCBI taxonomy): domain Eukaryota; kingdom Metazoa; phylum Chordata; class Mammalia; order Diprotodontia; family Potoroidae; genus Bettongia; species Bettongia penicillata. Next base: position 2,072,452 of record JAJHZJ010000831.1, on the reverse strand, counting down.
CCGTCCCCGCGAGCTGGGGCCGCCGCCGCTGCCGCCGCCGCCGCTGCCGCTCCTCCCTTCCTCCCGCCTGCCGGAGCCCGGCCGCCAGCACTGCGGGTGCCCAGAGCGAGCCCCCTGAGGGCATCAGCCACCTGCCCCGGCCGGAGCGAGCGAGCGCGAGCCAGCGAGCGAGCGGCCGGCAGCCACCAAGTTCTTCTGCACATGCTCACTGGAGCCCCCTCCGCTCCCACAGGGCTTTCAAGAGCAGGGCTCCGCGGCTCCGGGTTTTTGCGGGGGCCGGGTGGGGGTGGGGGGCGTGGCGTTGGCGTGGGAGCGGTTGGGGGATGCGCTTTGATGAGAGGGAACTGTGAACTGCGAAAGGGCGGTGCCGGATCCCGGGTAGGGGTCTGGGGGGCGAGAACGGAAACCAGCCCTGCAGAACCTCTGCCCAGGTGCCTAATTAAGGGAGTGGTCTTGCCGACTGTGAAAAGTTTCCCTTCTGATTCATCCTGACCATGGACAGAGCCTGTCCGGGGGGCGCGCATTGTTTCCAAAGTGTTAGGGGAGGAGATGTGAAAGCACCTTAGGAGGCACGCTGTAGAAACCTCACGTACCGGGAGAACAAGCACCAGGCTCGAGGTGGGCTGTGGGCTTGTTCATCACCCGCTGCTGAGAAAAAAATCTATGGTTGTGAATACGTGTTAAGTCACAGCCCTTAGAGCACACGCTGAACTGATTCGAACAGCGGCCAAGCACCCGCAACACAGATACACAAAATGTAGGAAGATGTAAATCCAAATCACACAAGGCAAGAGATCTCCCCATGGGGTCATTCGTCCTCTTGGAAAAGGAAGAATGAACAACCCTAACAACGGTTTGCGAAGCTTTTCTCGGAACCAAAATGGGCTCCTTGGAAGGGATCTCAAAGGTCATACAGGAAAGGAAGAACCACTGTGATGATGGGCTTCAGACTCTGGGCTCCCCTTGAATCTTCCCACTTAATCTGGCCTGGTTTACTCAAATCTAATTTTCCCATTTGTTCCAGCAGTCTCTGGAAGCCCATGGGTTTTTCATTAACATTCTGCTCAGGTCTCTGTTGCATCCCCAGCCCTTGATCCCATCAAAACCCCATTACCCAGGCTGCTGACCACTCCCATCAAGATCTGTATTCATTCCCAAACTGCCCCAATCAAGATCACTGGATTGCCCCACCTGCTTCCCACCCAAACCCTCCCTTATCTGATATCTCCTGAAAGTTTCCTGATAGCCTTTGACCCTCCTTGGACTTCTCCTGAAGACCCTCCCTAAACCCCTCCTCCCATCATCCTGGACTACCAGACCCCACCCCACCAGGTGCCTCCTATAGTCTTTTCTGTATTTATTTCCATCTCTCTCCATGAAGGCGCTTAGATGCAATCTAGCTCAGACTGTGGCTAGCAGGGATTACATCTGGCCCGCTTGTGAATAGGAGCGTTACAAATGCTTAGGCTCCTTAAGAGTCAACCCAATTTGGCAAATCTTTAAAATCTTTAATAAACTTAGTTTTCTTTGGCTTTAAGAAGGCTTGAGGCGAATTCATTCCAACACAACCTGGACTGTCGGTATTTTGGGGTCCATCACCCCTAAACCTCATCAGTCACAGTTTTTCTTTTCTTTTCTTTTTTTTTTTTTTTTTTTTTGAAACTTATTGGCCCTAGTAGCAAATACTATTTCACATGTTTCCATGGGCCTTCCTGGGCTACTCCAGGCCAGATGCTAGCCTCCTTCCATCTTCAGCAAAGGTGTTAATGGCCTTTCTACAAGGTACAAAGCAACTTTGAGGTCATCACCTTTTTATTTTACCTAGGTGATATCTGAGGACCCAGGAAACTGGACTGGAGACAACATGTGAGCAGGGAAGAGGGAAGACCTGATAAACCCAGGAATAAATAATTAAAAGAGACTTCAATGGGGGAGACAGCGTTTGGGTTGAGTTGGGGCAGGAAGAAGTAGGAATTTAAAAGGAGTCTGACAGACCCATAGGATAGGTGAGATCTTGGAAAGAGAGAAAGAGAGAGAGCAGGATCCAAGGTCACCCCAGCCCAGCAGCTGCAAGGATTTCAGGGAAGGACCAGGAATCCAGAGAACATTTTAATCCTTCCCATCATAGAACATCAGTGGGGCAGAAATGAGGACAAGGTCCCTGAACGCTTTCTTCAGGCTGCACTACTCCAGGGTGGCGTTGAACTTGCCACAATATGCAGGTATTGGGAGAGTCCACAAAGCCTTGTCCAGCCTTCTTGGAATACACACGTTTCCTACCAACCTTACCTCAAATAAGCAGGTGACTTTGAGGGTCGCCTCACCATTGATGTTCAGGAGACCTGAGGAATTCCTCCTCTAGTTTATTCTTCAGCAAAAGATACTTGGGTTTGTAACCTCAGGCCCCACAGTAAACCACATGACTTTAGATGTCAGTGACTGTAGCCCTGGCTTTGTCCCTGAACCACTAGACTGCAGCAGCAAGATAAAATACTGGTCCTGCCCTCATTCCAAATTCTGGAATCTAGTCCTAAATTTCTACTACTTAGATTTGTCCAAAACTGAACTCTTCCCCTCTTCCCCTCCTCTCTAACAAATTTCCCTATTTCTGTTAAAGGTATCATGCTTCAGGGGATCTTAGGTCTTCTAGCTTCCACGTTACCCTCTCCAGCTTACTCACTTTCCTTCACCCAAATCAGTTGCTAAATCTTGCACCTTCTGTAGCCATGTCTCTTGAATTCAAACACTACCCTCTACTCACACAGCTACCTCCTTGGTTTCTGGTCCTCTTCACCTTTTACTTAGATTATTACAATACTCTCCTAACTGTAAAGTAATATTTAGGGACTTCTGACAATTTGAGCATGTCACTCTGCTATTCAATCACCTCCAGTGCTTTCCTGTTTTCCAGTAGGATGGACTACTTAGTCATAGTGTAGTCCCAAATCATTTTTTCAGCCTCAAATACATGAACTGGCCTTATCACTGTTCCTCACACCCACACCATACTTCCTTCGATTTCCACTGGTTACATTCCACAGGCTTCTTGCCTCCACCTCTTTGGGTCCCTCTCTCTTCAAGACTCAGCTTAAGGGACAATCTACACCTGATTAACCCAGCTGTTAGTACTCTCCTTTCCAAGCTATCTCCTATTTAATTACTTTTTGTGTAGTTAAATAGGATGCTTACATAATTTAAGCTAAACTTAAAACTTAAATCGTTTAAGACTGCACAAAGACTTTAGAATGTAGTAGGGATTGCTTTATTCCTTGTGCTGCAGTTTTAGTAACTAGCACAGTACTTGGTAGTTAATAAATGCTAAATAAATACATTTATGAATGTGTATATATATGTATACACATGCATGTATACGTATATATACATATGTTAGTGTGTATATGTAGATATGTTTTCTTATGTTATTGATCAATATCCCAGTTTCCAATGCAATGAATTTTGGAAGTGTATCCATAAACAAATAAGCGAACGAGGGAAATCTTCAATATAAACAAAAGTATGAGCCTGGTGTGGTATCCGCCCTTGACCATCCCCTCCTATCTACCTTCACCTCTCTTAGAAACTAAGACCTAACCCAGCACTCCCCCTTTTTTGAGTTTCAATATATCTCCAGTCTCCTCTGGATGTCACTAAAACCTGGAAAAGTGGAGTCCTTCAATTGAAAGTCCTAAGTAAAGGGTCTATGGAAGAATTCTTCGCATGCTCAGTAGCAGATGCGGGTAAGCACTGTTCCTGTTACACAAAGAAGGAAAGACACAGGCACAATGGGAACAAAGAGATACTCAGCTCCACATTAGCAAAAGAAATAAAGAAAAGGCACATCCAAATGCAAAGAATAAGAATGATGTGATAAAGAAATGCAGCCATCTTACACCAGAATTAACTCTCCGAAGGATGAAATAAAGATGAATAGGCCCCTCCCCCATTTTTCCGATTATGGCATATAGGATACAGCCAAGCAATCAGTAGTCAATATTTTTTATTGTGTCTTCTAAGGACTGGTTTTTATTAATATGCTTGCAATTGAAGAGCTCTAGAATCATGTATTGTTTTCAAAATGTCAATAATAATAAGGCACTAATCAAAGGGTTTTCTGGCTCAGAAAAAACCTATAGCTTGCAATTTAGACAAGGAAAGTACAGGAAGCTAAACTGTTCTTAAAATTTGCAGAATTCTGCATCCATCTTCTAACAAAACAATCCCTCCTCCTAGAATTTCGAAAATGGGAAATGCCTCAAAAGTAATTGAACCCTTTCACTCCTTTGTATTAAAATACTTTTAAATACCCTATGAACTATATATACATTGATAAATGCATACACACAATCTCTCCTTCTCTCTCTCTCTCTCTCTCTCTCTCTCTCTCTCTCTCTCTCTCTCTCCCTCTCTCCCTCTCCCTCCCTCTCTCTCCCTCTCTCTCCCTCTCTCTCTTCCTCTCTCTCTGTCTCTCTCTCTCTCTCTCTCTCTCTCTCCCCCTGTCTTCCATATAGAGGCACTCAGAAAAATCAGACTAATTTTGAGTTGCTTATCCCCCCAGGATGTCAGTCTTTTTAACACATATAATTAAAGAGGTTGCTGGTGTCAGGGTTGTAATTAAGCAGTCTTAATTTTGATGCAAATTTGTAAGCTTTTTTTTTTAACAAAATTAACTGTATAGTTGCCTAGTTCTTTACCAAAAAATTTTTTTAAATATATTTTAAGAGTATGGTAAACTGATGTCATTCCATATGATATTAACTCATAACAATGATAAATAGTTATATAGTGAATGATGAGTTCAAGGATGCATTAGAGCATCATAGATTCAGAGCTGAAGAAAGCTTAGAGGTCTTCAGCCTCTCATTTTACAAGTGAAGAAGTGAGGTCTAAAGAGCTTGAATGACTAGCCTAAAACCGTGCAGGTAATTAAATGATAGAGCCAGGATTAAATCCTGAGGCCCTTGGACTCTTAAATCTAGCACTCTTTATAACAATACAAATTGTGTTCTGAATTACCTGTATTTAATGTCTTTTTTGTTAATCTGCTCAGTGGAGTTTTTCAGGTCAATCCTAATTAGTTAATTAGGGAAATATGGTTATAGGAACACTGTTTCTATAATGTGTAGTCTTGTAGATTTGTTAGGGGTGCAGGAGAAACAACTAAGTTAAATGACTACCCATAGTCAGATGATAACATCCCAGAGGCTGGACTTCAACACAGGCCTTCCTGCCTGTATGGTCAGTCCACTATGCCATAGAGCCTCTCATTTAGCTCGTATATTTATTTTAAAAGTGAAAAAATTCTCCTACAATCCCTTTCTTTACTTCAGAAAATGATAGTGCTCCTGTTTAAGCTTTGATTTAAAAAGTAAATTATCCATGTAGTAATATTATCTGTATGTTTGCATGAATTTTTAAAGCAGTTTAGATGGATCAAATTCATTTAGCTGGTGGCTTATAAATGTACTACAATCTTCTCTTGTATTTACAAATAATCTTCCTCCACAGAGATCTATTATTATCAACTCAGTATTACAGATTAACTAACCCAAGTTAAACTAATTGCCTACAGCTCTTGGAAACATCCAGTTGGTCTGACCAGTGGTCTACTTTCTGCCTTGCATTAAGCTCCCTTAAAGCACTGGAGTTCAAACTTCCAAACTAAGTCCTCTCCAGAGAGGCAGCATGCTGGAGTGCAAGAGTTGAGTTCTAGTCCTGTCTCTAAAATATGCTGGTTATATAAGGCTGGGCAAGTCATAATATAACCTCACAGTGTTTTAGGCAGCTCTAGAAGTTTCAGAGAGGATATCCACCCTGGTAAAGAGAGTTCCCTAGATCACTGAAATCTGAGGGACAGACTTATCACTACCCTCTAAACTTATGCATCCGGTACAAACCCCTACAAATGACACCACATACATTAATTAGGTCAGTAGATCTGATTTCTTTCAAGAGGCAAGCACTGTCTCCTGTTAAGCAGAACCAGACAGTAGACCTCCTGAGCATCCCTGGGCTTCTGGTTCATTCAGAAGCCACTGGAATTTGATTCCTACTTCAAACAGCAGAATCTCTATTTGCTTCTTCCACCCAAATGACAAGAAAACTCACTGATAAGCTTGACCAGCTTCTTTTAGCAATCCCTGTGTTGCTGGGTTTTAAACTATTTCCTGTCATGTAGCAGAAATGTGATGACAGGCAGGTTTTCTGCAGACATGATAATGATCACTTGCTTACCTCTGACCACAACCCAGTTGAAAGCTGGCAAAATTCTTTTGGCGTTTGATATGATCACCTTAAAAGTAGAGTAATAACAAAAAGTTTGGCTTGCTTTTTGATTTTGGGGTTTTTTTCTAAGAAGCGGCCAAAAGATACAGATACCCAAGTTTATCTAAATAACCCATGGAGTTTTCTCATTCTAACCCCACCCAGCCCTACTTAGTAATCCCAGTCATTCCAACATTCCCTGTAACTATGCTTTCATATAGTGGTAATTAGTTATTATAAAAATAACACCTTGTACTTCAGTAGCATATTGTACATTTCAATTTGCTTACGCAATCATTTATTTGATTTTCACAACAACTCTGTGAAGCAAATAGAGCTCAGGAATATCTCCCAATATACAGAAGAGGAAACTTAGAGGAAGATTTAAGCTCTTTACTCAAAGTCTCCTAACAAAGATGCAAAAAGGACCCAGATGTCCTGACTTCTAAAACAGTGTCCTTCCTATTGTGTAGGATATGTTTCTATTTCTGTTTTCATATGGGTTCCTGAATGAATGAATGAGCACTTATTAAGTGCTTACTATGTACCAAGCACTGGCTAACCACTAGTGATCCAAATATAAAAGAGAAACAGTCCTTAATCTCAAAGAGCTTGTATTTGTAGCAATAACTGTCCCCTACATGTAGCATGTAGGCTACATACCAACACCATATACAGAGTAATGGGTTATGGGCCTAAGGTTACACATTTTAATGGGAGGGTGGGGGGAGACAATACATGAAGAAAGTGGTAGCCAGGGAAGGGAACACTGGTTTGGAGAGTCACAGAGATTGTGCTTGGAACTATAGTGCTGTTGATTGTGGCTCCCTTTCCAGTAGCAGTACTAGAATTGATTTGATTATTGGTTCCAGAACAAGGCTTGGAAATCAAGAGGACAAAGAAAGAAACAGCAGAGAAGATGCCAAGATGCCCCAATGGCTCCTCGTTTCCTGGTGGTGGGGGCTGGGTAAGATAGATTCATGAGCATGTGTCCTGTCCTCCCATTAAATTGTAAACCTTCTAGGGGAAAAAATAAGTTATTTATAATTTGCTTTTTATTTCTGAATGTCACATACAAGACGCTTTTTATGTGTAACCTTTCAGTAAGGGGAGTAGTGCCATCAAGTAGTGATGGAGTGCTCTATCCCATCTTTATGAATAAACTCATCACAAGTTGTTAGGTGGCTACTTCTGTCTAGACCACAGGTCTCAAAACAATACAGCCACATGGTAGTAGGTTCAGGAAAATTACAGTAACCTGTCCTGTTGTCCCTTCCTGAATGGCCTAAGTCTCTGCAGAGCACAGGAATACATATATGTACACATGCAGGTGGAAATCCCCCTTGGGGGACCACAAGTCATCACAACACCTGTGCTATCTCACCATCCCAGGGCTTCCTTGATATGTTTCTTTTCCCTTCTCCGACTGTATTGCCTTGAATGTACCAAACTGTAAAGACCGCATTTCACCTATGCCTGGAGCAATTGTATTGTTTCTTTCATGTAACTTTATACCAGCTGCATACAGCTCCAGCACAGCCCAAATGCATGATGTTCCACTATTTCCTCAATCCCACAGTTCAGGAAGCTTTGCCATTTGTGCTAACACCAGAAATGACTTAATGCAGTTTAGATTCTGGACATGAGTACTAGTTGGTACATTTTGTTGGCTGATGGATTATACCTTTGTGTATTCCCCACTGCAGGTATCTAGGGACACTCTGAATTCAGAGTCCAATTCATTACTGAATAGAGGCCTGGAACATTTAAGTCACGAGCATGGAGTGAGAAACAATGAGTTTCCAAAATTAACAAAGTTGCCGGTGCCGGCATAACATTTCCAGAAGCACAATGGCCATTCATTGCTTGCTTATTTATGCACAGAGGACAAAACCAGCATAAATGGTCACTGTGTACTTCCTGGTATGGCTGTTTTTCACTTTCAGTGGCCTGAACTCTTGCAGGAATTACTCTGGTAAAAAAAACAAAACAAACAAACAAAAAAAACAAAACCTCATAATGGTTTGGCTAGCCCAGACATGATACTTGATTATCAATGATGGTGAATTTCAAGGATAAGACACAGCACTTTATCAAAGTAATTTGACATTTTAAAACAATTTCTTTACTTTTTCTGTTTAAAAGAGGTTCCCTTGGTGCCTTTTGTTTTTCATTGAATCGTCTATCTCTACACCAGGCTCCTTCCTTCTTGTCCTCCTATACTACTGATTGAAATTTCCTCTGTATTCTATTCCTCTAATTCAGCATTTTTATAAAAAATTCACAAATATATGACCAAAAACCTTACACTTTGGTTTAAAAAAATACCCTTTGAAAGAGATTTCTGATTTTTAGAAAGAAAAATTTTTCAACATGTGCTTAGCTTGAAAGATAAAAGTAGATCTGAAACCACACTACTTTCACTGGCAATTTGTTTTTATTTTGTCACTCTTCTTCAGGATTTCCAAAGATACTTGATTCTTGATACAGGATGAGCCTCTCCACGCTTACTGCTTTCATCCTTGGACAGCAGATGTCCAGTCTTTCTCTGTGGCCATACTCACAGCCTTTTCAGCATTGCCAGTAGGACTGACCATCTTCCTGTTCCTCACCTATAACATTTCCATGCTAGGTGTGTTCTCTCTTTTCTCATTTTCAAGCTTCCCTGGTTTTCTTCAATTATCATCCCAATTCATATCATCTTCAAGAGGTCTTTCCAGCCCACCTGACTACTGCTGTCTTCTCCCAGAGATTACTTCTTATTTATACTATACGCATCTTGAAAGTATATATATAGTAGTCTCCCCTATTAGAATGTGACCTCCTTGAGTTCTAAGACCATATTTTTTTACTTTTCTTATATCCCCAGCATTTTACCATAATAAGTGTTTAATAAATGTTAGCTGACAGACAAACTGACTGATAGAATGTGCTAGAGGCTATGTCTCACTGGTATAACCCTGAAGACCCTAGATTCACCTCCACTCCAGGACTGGGCAACAAAGGTAGACTTTTAGCAGATGCATTTTGCCATTGTCAATACATTTTACTTATTAAATGTCTATTCTCTTGGTTACCAACTAGTATGGAGTTACAATGCTCTATCATTTGTGTTTTCCAATACTTTTCTCATTTTTGCCCATGCTGTGATAATAATGATTTTTCTTAATTAAAGAGAGCAAATAAGTTGATTTTGTCTTAACTTTGTAATTATTTTCATAACACCTATTGAGCTCAAGGAGGTATTCTAGTATTAGTATGTTATAAAACCAGAGCTCGAAATCATTGGTCTGAATGTTTGTGTTACAAGACAGTTTATCCAATAATAAACAGATTTAGCTGCAAGGAAAAAAAAATTGGAATGCTAGTAATTGGTAATGGGAGGTTGGTTCATCTGTAATAGCACACAGAACATGGCAAAACCCAAAATATGGTAGAACATAAAAGCCTCATGTTTACAAAGCTATTCTAGGCAAATCTTGCCACAAGTTCCCAAAAGTTCAATTTCAAGAAGAAAGAAAGCAACCCGTCTTTTTGCTACATTGAATGGTTCCATATAATTCATGGAGATCTTGTCTGAAGTCATGGTAAGTGCAAATCTCTTCCACATTTTAAAAAATAACTGTGAATTTATTTCATGTTTTTGAAAGCTGGAGTGTACATCTTA